>PVHY01005447.1:0-83156 GCA_004024945.1 Uropsilus gracilis | reverse complement strand
AAACGAGCCAGACAGAAAGGGACAGAAACCAAATGGTTTCACTAATATATGGTCAACCAAATGAAACTGCACAAGGGGAGAATAGGGACCAGCTGGAGCGGGTGGGAAGGGGAGGTGGTGGGTGACCCCCAGGGACTGAAACGATGTGAAATATATATAAATAAATAAATTAAAAAATTTTTAAAAAAATAAAAAAATAAATCATCAGCTTCTTAAAACCTAAACATGGAGCCACTTTAAGACCCATAAAGTTTATTCCTCAACAGTTTCCAAAGAAATGAAGACTTCTGTTCACCCTAAAACCTATACACAATATTCATAAGTTTAACTAACGAATAATGGCAAACTAGACAACTTAGATGTCTTTCAGTAAGGGGATGACATAATGAATCCTACTCGGAAATACAATTGATGAAGCAGTGATAACTGCTACATCATGGCTAAATGTCCGGCAAAGGATGCTGAGTAATAAGTTCATCCTAAAATATTTATAGAAATCCATTTTCTACAGTGTTATTGGCAGGACAAAATTATAAAAATGGAAAAGAGATAAGTGATTACCAGGAGTTAAGGAGTGTGTGGCCACAGGAAGGAATTTGGGTGACAATGGAAGAATTTAGGGGTCTCTGTGATAATGAAAATGTTCTGTCTTCTGATTTTACCAAAGCCAATATCTAGTTAATTATACTGTAGGTTTGGCAGGATATTATCACTGGAAAAAAGACTATCCTATTTTTGCTTACAACTACAAATGACTCTGCAATCAAATCAAAGTGAAAATAATTAAGAGCAGAATTCAAATACTTTGGTACCTATCAATTTTATTTAAATGATGCCCTCTTTTTTATTAATTCTAAATCATTCTGTTATTAAACTTTGCCTAAGCCAGCTTCTGCTCCCATGTTTTTATATTAGTTTCTTTACATTCAAGCATTTCTCACCCATCTAACTTTCCCTATCCCCACTAGGATACAGAGTATTTGAGAGTTTCCTTCAGGTTACTAACAACTTAATTGCAAGCTTTGAAGATGTTTATTATTTTTTTGAAATTTGTTGCATTTTAATAGTTGTATCAAATAAGGTACTACCAATTCAGTATTTGATTGGTTTCTATTTAAAAGAGTTTAAAGGAGTTTGGGGGGGGAGGGGTTTCTCCACTTTCATTTATCTACACATAAAACATCATCAAAGTAGAACAATGACACTAAAACATGGATGTTTGATATACATAAATTCAATATATAAGTACTTTAACTGTTTGTGTTGCTAATGGAGAATGCAGTTATATTGTAGTAGACATATCCTTGTTTTAAGAGGCTCAAAATATTTAAGCAATTTTGCAAATTATTCATGGAAAAATTAAAAATGACAGCCTAGATTCCCACATCTTTTGAGTTTGGTCTTTTTTACTTACTTTTTCAGTTTTGCAAAACAATTAGATTTAGTTTTCAAAAATAGCCATAAAGCTCATAACTTAAAAAAATCTATTATATATACATGCTGTATAACATTGAAGAAATAATAAAAAAATGATTCATCATCTTTCCCTCCCAAATATAGATTCCTCCTATATGACTCCTTAGAGGCAGAAATAAATGGGTACAATTACACACACACACACACACACACACACACACACACAGACATAAGGTAACTATGTTTTTGGCAATATATTTTGAGTATTATTACTTATCACTATCTAAAGGTGAGCAGACTTTATATGAGTCCACCATGCTTCCTGTTTTATTGCAGTCACACCTGAGGGTAATTCCCTCACCTTGATGAAGGATCAGCTGTGGCATACTCTGAATATATAGAAGATGACAACAGCGATTGGAGGTCACTCCTACAACTGTCTACATTAGCAAGACACATGCTTCTGAGAAACTAGCAGATGCTTTCTAAACACTCTTCTCACTGGTTTGGTGCAGTAGGGACCTTAAAGGAAGTCCTACGGGACTCTCTGGAGCCATGGCCTCTGGGAGTGGACCTTGACTTTTCAGCATCAGCAACAACGAGATAGACTTTCAACCCTACAACCATGAGACAATGAATCCCACCAACAACCTGAGTCACCATAGATGACAACTGTTCTCTGACTGAATGTCCACAGGAGAACACAATCAAGCAAGATCTCCACTGTAGTCTCAGGAGACACTGATCAGAAGCCCTAACCCAGCAGTTCACAGACTGTGGGTCAGCGAATGTTTATAAGTTACCAGGACTGGGATCATTTGTTACACAACATGGGCCACAAACACAGAGGTCTACCTTATTTTCCCTCTACTCCATATGTACTGCAGCCATTAAACCAGGTAGGTTCATCATTGATTCTAGTAGAACCAATGTCAGAAGAATGTCAACGTCCTTGGTGGATTCCACAGGCTTTATTGCTCTCAGGAAATCACGTACACAAACACAGCAAGCAGGGAGGCTGAGCCAACTGTATGCCAAGCAGGCATGGCCATGTAGGGGGGTGCTGGGAGGTGAGCAGGTCACTAAACCTCCCAGGATGATCCCCCCCCAAGATATTTATGCCCTTTCTTTGGTCTCCATCCCTCCCCCTCCCACCTTCCCTCCCACCCTCTCTCTTTTTCCTCCCTCTCTTCCTCTCCCCTCTTCTCTGGCATTATCCTCCCAGAGTGACACTGCATTTTTATCCCCTCCCTCCAAGATCCAGGTGTAGCACATTTACACAAGTATACACAATCACAAGGAATGCAAAATACCACAGGTACTGATCACAGATAGTAAGAGCAGAAGGGTAAAACCCAGATAATTCATTTACCCTGTAACATAGCATTGATTCTATGCCCATCTGAAGTACATTTTTTGAAATTTTTCAATAGATGAATATTGCTTATACATGTCCTTTAGTCACACACATAAATATTTGTGTAGGATTAATTGTGAATTGTAATATTTTACATTGAGGATATGCTCATTAATATTTTCATAGATATTGCCAGATTACACTATGCAAAAAGTATGTAATTTTACATTTCCTTCAGCAATAAGTGGAGTCCCATTCCCCTCAACAATAAATCCTTTACTGCTGTTATAAACATTTTATTAGTATTTCAAAAATACCAATAAAATATTTTACAATTTTACTTCCTTTTACAGTACTAATATTTAATACATCTTAAAGTTAAAATTAGATGGCTAATTATCTAACACACACACACACATATATATATATATATATAAATAAACTGATTTTCCAACTTATCTGCCTAAGTTAATGGTTGGAACTAATCAAATGCTCAAAAACTTAGGCAATAACCTCATAACTAATTCTGTTCATATAAAGGTTAGCTAAGACTATTGGGTCCATTAAACTACAATGATTTTGAAGAAAGGATCCTAGTTTCTTATTAATGGTTGTCATTTTCTATAATTATGTAGAAATATCAAACGGTGCTGATACATATAAAGACCACAATTTCAGGGACTATTTTCCATAAAGATGTATAAAATCTTACGTATTTTCAACATTTGTGTCTTTTCACCTTGCAGAATAAGAGAGGACAAGAGGATTTTGTCTAAATGTCCAGAATCATTAAGCTCACAAGAGCCATGAGTGTCCAAGGTAATACTTGACCCTTTGTACTAAGATGCAGAGAGAATTTGGGACTCAGCTTTGAGGGTTATATTCTCTGAAACTGAGTTTCTGATCCTAAAGAATCAAAGAACTCACTTAAGTCAGGAAAGTTGTGATTGAAGCTTATGTGCAATATATGGTACCATCTCAAGAAGAAGAAAATACATGCTTTTCTTATGAGAGTTTATCTGTTTACATATGTGCATATATAAATAGTATACATATAGACATATATGTGTGGGTACACATAAGCATATAAGAAGGATATGTCTTTCCCTGAAATGTTGTAATGGGATATATATGCACACATGCATTTCACTAAAATTCTCCTTCTTTCAACTATCCTTCCATATAGCCTGAGAATACAAAAAAATTAAATAATTTTAGGTATTTGGGAGCCAAAATATAAACAGTGCCCTTAAGTAGGAAGGGTAGTATTTGGAGAGGGCTTTGTTTCATTCTTTTTTTTTTCATAACACAAATATACTATAATGATACCATCAACATATAAAAAAAAAAAAAGAACACAAGGTTCATTCTATTACCATTCAGAATAACCAAACTAAAAATGTTATTTAAAAAAATGATAAAAGTAAAAATGGAAGCCTAAATTTTAATCTCATCCTATTACTCAAAATGGACTAAGTTAAAGCAACGATCATGTTTATAAAAGTTAAAGTTATAATTTAGAATACAAAGTGCAATGATTTTGCCAAACATCAATATTTCTAACACTTTTCATTAGATGTCATCAATAGCATTCAAGTATCATTAACTACAAGGTAAACATTTGAATATTGGGGACACATATTAAACGATGGTATCTAAATGGGTAAAATAAACAAAAATGGTATAGAAAACTTTCAGAACTGTAGTACAAAGAACTACATTTTGAAATCTTCATTCTCTCAAAATACATTGAAATGAAGACTTAATATTACTACAATCGAAAGTTAATAAACTATGAAGTCAAGATATGTAAGAAAAATCTCTACATGTGAGACACAAACCAGGGACTCCAAGTCAGTGGAGCAAGGGTGAATTAAATTGAGTTGTGGGAGAATCTACAGATTTCATTGGGCTGTGACTGAGTTTAAACTTTATTGAGAAAGAAGAACTAGAAAAACTCCAACCCCCTAAAATGGAAGATAAAAAAAGCACTTCTTAGTCATTCTGCATTCATTGAACACGGTGTTCCAGTTTCTAGTCTCATTCTATGTTGGGTATGGTAGGTTTTGCCACATGAGTGAAGAGGTACTTTGGATCATCTCCCTGGGTGAGGGGGTGCTGGTTAGGGAAAATGAGGCACACATTTTGTGGGTGTGCAGAGACATACATCATTGCAGGAAATGCTACACCCTCTAGATGCTATTCACCTTCCTTCCCATTTTTTTAGTAATGATTGGGTTAAACATATAGCCTGGCTTGAGGAACATTTTACAGCTGCCCTTGTAAATAATTGTGGCAAGAAACTTAATTGTAGATAAATAATTTTGAAGTTTCCCCTCCTTCATGCTGCCATTGGCTAAAATACTCCTTTGGCTAAAATACTGGTCAGAGAAACATCTGGAAATCACTAATCTGAAGATATCCATGGCCCTTAATTCAGAAATGAAGTCCCTCTGCCTTACAGAAAAATTTTCATAGCATATGTAATGTGTAAAATAACATGGACAAAACTTTTGCAGAGGCATTATATTTAATAGAAATGGTTTGAAAATAAAGGGCATTCCTCAAAATAGGTAATGGATGTTGTGTTATGCCACGATTATTCAACAATATGCTACTGTAGTTTAGTGGAAACTCTATATGCTTTAAATAGTATAAGGGATTTATAAATATCAAACAGCATAGTAATTATCTCACAAATTGTAGCTTCAGGAGGAACAACGAAAACTATAAAGATACAGTTGATAGAATATATATTTCTTAATATTTATAAAAACTGACAAGTTTTCACATGTTAAAATGTGGGTTATACAAGCAAGGCTACAAGAATAAAATATATGATTGTCATTTATTTTCTGTCTTTCCTAAGAGATCTGTTCTAAAATTGGATTTGCTAAGTTCATTATACAATTCTGCAAAGTTTGTAAAATTATTTGAATTTTGCATTGAATGCAATTTATGGTATATGTGTTGTATCTCAATAACCCTGTAAAAAATTTAAAATAAGCATGTTTAATAGGTCAGTAACAACTGAAGTACATTAACTTCTTTTAAAAACTACCTCCAATCTAAAGTAATCTGCAGAAAAAATACTACACTAATAATAATAGCAGAGTTACTGGTTTGAAGATTAACATGTAAAAATCAATAATTTCTTACACTAACAATATCATATATAAAATAAAGGTATAATATGAAATAAATAAAATAAATGTATACCAAATAAAACCTCATCATTATAAATAATTAGGAAAAGGTAAATAATTCATTCTTTTGGAAATGGATTAATTTTACTGGGTTTATTTTAAACTAGTTTAGATTCAAATGATAGAGTACAATTTAGCTGTTAAACAGAATACAAACAAATACACACACATATAAAATCATGGCAATACAAGCCAGAGAGATTATAGTAATACGGTTGGTGGTTGAGTCTATAAAAATAAAAAAGAAAGAAACAGTCAAGAAGCAAATAAAATAGTCCCCCTATTTGTCCATAGTACTGTATGCATTTTGTTCATAATAACATTATAGAGAAATATTATTTGTTAGTATGGGGGAGTAGCAGTATAAAAATCATTGCTTTATTCTCTTTTCTGTAGTTCTTAAAAGTTTTCAAAATTTGTAAAGGAAATAAGAGGAAAACCTATAATTATAATCACAAGCTTCTATATTTCTATGAAACATACATTAGCTATCTCACTGGCATAAATTATGGGAGCACTGTATAAATAGAAGAATCTCCATAGTCTAACATATGAAAGGAATGATTTAGAATTTCCATTTCAAGTCCTTTAACCAATTATCTGCTTCATTTACTTAATATAAATGTATTTTCAGTTTTATGTGAACGAAAGGGTTTTGTTAAATGGAATTTCTCATTTGAAGAGATTTTTTCCCTCCTGTAAATTTGATCTTAGTAATGATTTTCAATTTATTTTTTGAAAGTATGTTATTTTTATTTTTATCAAAGGGTTAAACAACAAAACCATACACATAGCAAGTTATACATGCTTTACTTTGTTAATGGCTGAACTCAAAGTATGAGAAAGAGACCATGAGAGAGATGGCTTAGCTGGAGGCTAAGGGTTGATTTGGAAGTAATGAATTAAATGACAATTTATTAATTAAAAGCAAGAGCTATGTAGAGAGACACAGGGCGAGGGTCAGGTGAATTTTAAAGAAAGGCAAATGGTGAGGAAGTTAATTAAATTGGATTAACATATTAGTTTTTGAGGGATAATTGGGGGCAGGGAGATAGTTTACAGGTGGTCACTATCTCTCTTTAGAGAGATTTTTACAGGTAAATCTTTTGGAGAAGCTGCAGAGTCATCACATCCTCAGAGGATTAGTGCTATTTTGTCTCTGGTTTGCCAGAGGCAATTAAGGTGAGAGGGTGTTTTTCCCATCTCACAGCACCATCCTTTGCCTTTATTCTCTTCCATCCTTTCCACTTTCTAACTGCTATGGTTATGCATAGCAGAAGACAGAAAGCCAATTTTTTTTTTTTCCCCGTAGGAGTTGGAGAACAGGGAGGAAATGGTCATTTGGGATGAATGTTGTTGACACATTCTGTGTCCTGGTAAGAAGTATTGTATCGTGGCCCTTGGTGGTTTCATGTCTGGGTCCCATTTACACATTGGAAGACAAGATGAAGTCCTTAGCTGACCCCTAGTTGGGGTGATTGATTCTTGTTTGATTATTTCCAATATGCTAGTAGGATCTTATGAATAAACACAAAATTCTAGCATTTTTGAGAATGACATTAGGAACACAGCAAACTCTTGACTCAACAATACTCTAAACAAGGAGGTCTCGTCCTAGTAGGAATCTGCATCTTGACCACATGAGGTGAGCCTGAGACTGACAGCTCAGAGGTCACCACAGGAGGCAAGGAGAGGAAGTTGTGTGTGAAAAGTGAGGTGTTGTTCCCTTAGCTTGTCCCTAAAATTTTCCTGACACAGTGATTTGTAGGATGGTGAGTCTCTAGCTCTCACGCAGATTGGCACAGATGCAGAAGCTTTTTCTATCATGACTAATTAAATAAAGAAAATTGGGGGGCTTAAAACAGCTCTGAAGGTGAGCAGTCAAGATGTTTTAGGATCCCAAGCTTCTAAACTTCTAAAAAAAAGATCCCATCTTGACTTCTTCCAGCTTCTGGTAGCCCCAGGCATTCTTCAGCTCCTGCAACACCACAGTTTGGCTTCAGCTCCACCTAGCAGTCTTCTCTCTGTTTCCCTTCTCCTTTTCTATGAGGACACTAGGCATTTTTTTTTCTGGGGAAGGGAGGATTCCAAAATAAGTTTTACTTTTCTTTTTTTCTTGTTTATCTACTTTTAAAAATTAATTTTAATTTCATTTTTTAAATTGATTGCACAACACATACACACATATACATACACACATATCTCTCCATATATATATATATATTTTTTTTTTACATCATTGTCTACCCTGAGGTTCTCCTACCACCTTGCCCTCAGTGAACCACCATCTTAATCTCTTGTGACCTCTCTCCCCCAATTCACCCCCCCCTCTCTTGCTCTGCTTCAGTTCTGCTGAAAGTTTTAAATTTATCTTGTTCTTTTGTTTGTTTTGCCTATACCCCACATATAGGTGAGATGATCCAGTATTTTTCTTTCTGGCTGATTTCCACTAACATGAATCCTTCTAGGTCCATCCATATTATCACAAATGCATCAAATTTGGCTTTTTTGATTGATGAATACTATTCCATTGTGTACATTGACCACATCTTTCTGATCCAGTTGTCTGTTTTGGGACATTTGGATTGTTTCCATATCCTGGCTATTGTGAATGACACCAGGCATTTTGAATTAAGGGCCCAGACTAATTCAGCAAGACTTGATTTTAGCTCAGTATATTTGCAACAATTTTGATTCTAAACATTCTGAAGTTCCAGAAAGGACATTAATTTGACAGGGGATACATACATCAGGATGTATGTTAGAAACTATTTAAATTACCTTGAAATATAAGTTCGTGAACAAATAAAGTAGCCTCCATCTCCTAGTTGCATTTCCCTCCATTGACATTTCTTTGTAATTCCTATGGTAAGTATTTTTAGAACCTTCCCTCTTATCTTTCAGAGGACATAATTATCATTCCTGTTTAAATGTCCTCATGGATATCTTTGCAAGATTTAGCATATGCTCAGAAACGGAACTCCTTCAATAATATGTGTATTATTGTATACACATATTATTGTATAAACATACACACATATGTATGTGCCCATGTGTATATGTATATATATATACATATATATGTATATATATACATATATATATGTATATATATACATATATATATGTATATATATACATATATATGTGTATATATATATATATATATATATATTAGGAGGACAGAATAAAAATCTCCGGAGACACCAATGCTTCATTTGCCTTTAGTTGCCAAAAGGAAGACCTTTTGCAATGTATTGAATGAACAGCTCTCCAAAGAGATAGTCAATCTCCCTAAGCACTTTAAAGAAAATTTAAATTGAATATTTTTATTGAGATACCATTGAATTACAACACTGTGTGTTTTATTTATGGACACAGGTTCATACCTTTCCAAATGTATGTTATGACACCACACCCACCACCATAGTACCCATAATCCAGTTCATTGGTTCCGCTTCCCCTTAATCTCCACTCATTCTACCCCTCAGTTCTGGAGGGAGATTTCAAGGGTTTATTTTGGTTTGGCTTTGTTTGTTTCTTTGCTTCATTTCTTTGCAGACACAGCTTTTTAGTCATTCAAGTTTGATGAGTACCAATCACCCACTAGGTTTCAAAAAACAAGAAAAGTTTTTTTTTTGAAGTGTGACAAGAGAAACTCTAGAAATTAAAAATTATATATATATATATTATTTCCTGAAATCAAAACAGCACAGTAGTCACAGATGGCATCAGAACAACAGAGTTCAAATCTCAGAGGCAGAATTTTCAGGGCAGAAAGAGTTCATGGTTGCAGAAAAGCAGTTAAGTTACTCTTAATTCACATCGTCCTTGATCCTGCCTCACCGTCACCTAGCTTCATGCACTTCACTCTTTCTAAAGAATAAATTCAAGTTTGGTTTCACTCAGCGAAACTCCGATAAAGATGTTTGATTCCTTTTGTTCTCAAGCAGTCTCTCTCCAGTGGAAGATTCCATGGAGCGTTCAGGGCCCTGAGCCGTCTCACTATGACTCAGTTGATGGTTGTGTCCAACATAACCACAATCTACTAAATCACAGCAATTTAAAACCTGCCCCAGAAATTCACTTTTTAAAAATTGTACTGACAAGTTCTCTCTTTCACTGTTATGCTGCAATGATTGCTTCTAAGTGTTGCCTTTAAAGGATGAGAGAGGTCCAGGGTAACTGTCACAACCAGGCATTCATTATGGAAATGGCTTTGCCCTTATAAATTGTTCTTAATCATAATTTATAGACTTGGATGCTGAAATACTTTCATAATGCTTTCCAAGTGGTCAGAAATATGTACATGCTAGATCGTTTAATAATCATGGGTTCTAAAACTGGTCTCTCTTTTATACAAAATTTTTCCATTTATGGGCAAGACAAGATGATTTGGAATGTGAATAATTTTTTTTCATAAATCTTCCACCAACATTTTTAGGCCTTCTTGATAACAGGATCGTGGGGTGTAGGTGGTACTAATTCACTATGCTAATGAAAATGACATACATTTCTAGATAATGTCAAGTAGAAAATGATTTTGAGCAGACATGACCCAAAATTTCCATGGACATCAGAGATTGTGGTTATAGATCAATCTCTGGTAATTCTAACTTCTTCCATATTGTGTGAAATCAATGAGCACAAGTATGATCAGTGAAAGATGTGAAAGCATTTGGTAAAACAATATTCATAGAAGGTTCTCTGGATTTGTAGTGCAAAAAGTCTTTTTTTGCTTTATAATCAATGGAATTTTTGCTTTATAATCAACTGGAAATTTTTAAAAGCTCAATGAATGGTGAAACTAATGAGTAGAGGCATGAATTATGGTAGACCAACACTAGAGAACTCTGTTCACTACTCTACAGCACAAAGGGATGAACTGGTGTGTCAAGCGACAGGATAAGGAGTCTCACTCTGAAGAGTACTGTTATGAGAAAGAAAAAAAAACTGATATAAGTGACTACTCTTTGCCTTCATTAATTTCACTTATTTAATTCTGGAAAAGGCACAGTTATAGGGACAGAAACCACTTTAAATTAAAATGTACATATTTTATTACCTATAAATTATAACTCAGCTAGGCATGTGGAACATTCAGATACCCAAATCTTATGCCTCAAGATTCGAATTCAGTTGTGTTGGAACCCAGGCATGGATAATTTTTAAACTCTCAGGTGAGTCTAATGTAGGGCTTTAAATTACTGTCCTGTTGTTTTAATATTAAGCCCCACAACAAGTGCTGGTGAGGATGTGGAGAGAAAGGAATGCTTCTACATTGCTGGTGGGAATGTAAACTGGTCCAACCACTATGGAAAGCTGTGTGGAGGACCCTCAAACTAATGAAAATGGAACTACCATTTTCAGCAATTCTCTCTTGGGAATCTACCCAAAGGAGACCTCAATGTGGGCACAAAGGGACACCTGTACTCGGATGTTTACTGCAGCACTATAATTGCAAGGACATGAAGCAACCTAAATGCCTCAAAACAGATGACTGGATGAAAAAAAAAGTGATATATATAGAGAGTATTACTCATCAATTAAAAATG
This sequence comes from Uropsilus gracilis, assembly GCA_004024945.1. Classification (NCBI taxonomy): domain Eukaryota; kingdom Metazoa; phylum Chordata; class Mammalia; order Eulipotyphla; family Talpidae; genus Uropsilus; species Uropsilus gracilis. Next base: position 71,622 of record PVHY01005447.1, on the reverse strand, counting down.
ACAAATTTGATGATTTTATGAGAACATGGATGTACTTAGAAGAAATCGTATTAGCAGAAACAAGTCAAAAAGAAAAAGACAGAAACCAAATGGTTTCACTAATATATGGGATATAGGGAAAAAATAAGCAAAAGCCATGAAGAAAAGTCAAGAAAAGCTAAGCATCAATCTGAAGCACACAACTTCAGGCAGGGGGGAAAGGGGGAGAATGGTGGGGAGGGGGGCATGGTGAATCCCTGGGATTACAATGATGTGAAATTTATATATATATATATATATATATATATATATATATATAAAATTTAAAAATATTAGAATCCAATTGCTCCTGACTGGAACACCATAACTCTATAGAACAAAGAGTATATTACTTATGATATTAGTGGTAGAAGGACTGACTCTTCTATACACAGAACTATAATGCATTTTTTCTTATCAAAAAAGCACCTAGCACTGGATTTTAATGCATGTGTGACTCAACACAATAGTTTATATATTCTCTCACTAACGACCACACTCATTCAAGAGTACTGGTCAACACTGATATCCCATTCACCTTACTAAATCCACATCCCAAAGTCCCAAAATTTTGGTTAATTTCACAGGCTGAGAATTCTAGGTGAGAAAATTATATAATTACTCAAATAGTTAAGGCAACCCCAGAGTAATAGGAAATTATATTTAGCATTACCATTTAGAAGAACTTCCAGTAACTTGCTTTCCAGTTTGAGAAACAGTGAACGCATATTCAGAACTAGAAAATGTAGAAAATAGAACTAAGTTCATATTAGCCATGTTTATAAACAGCACAGTCAGGATAGGAAGATAAAAGTTGACCTCCCCACTCCCACCCACTATACACACACACACACACAGAGGAGGGGGGGGGTTCCTGCATCTTCCTGTTTCATTCTCATTATCTTCCTGTCACACTAACAACAACCAGATTGAATTGCCACATTTAAAAATATAAGTCTGTGACATCCCTGCCTGAAGTCATTCAATGGTGCATCTTTAGATATTAAACAGGATAAACAAGTCCCACATGTCTATGAGGTTCTCATCATCTGGGTCCTGCCTTTGACCCCAACTACATCATTCCAAGGTCCACTTTCCTCTTACCTCTTCCCCAACTTGTGCTCTAAGCCCAGTTAATATTAAACTTGGGAAAATAGTGAATAACTGAATGTAGGTGATCTGGCTGGGAATCTTGCTAACCTGGATCAGACTTCACAGGCATTGAAGGTAGTTAGCAGCACAGGGTCCACGCTTATTTAGTGAGACCTCCAGGTGGTCCAGAACACCCCTCTGCTTTTGCAGTGATGTTTTCACCACCTGAGATGAACATTTGTAGCTCCCTTCTCAGTGGCTAACTCATCTTTCACTACCCAACTATTGGAGAAATCCTACTTGCATGCAAAATCTCTGCGAGAAGTCTCCCTTCCGATGTGTCCTACGTGGAAGATGTCCCCAATTGTAGGACTTGTTCTTCATGTCTGCTTTGGAGTTCTACCTAGTCCTACCACTGACCTCTATTTGAGTCCGAATCACCAATACTACACAACCATTCACCGGTAATCCAGTCTTTCCCGAACTGTAGATCCCTAAAGGAAATAACTCCTCCTTTTAATCTTTGTATTCCTGACTAAGTCTAGTGCTTAATCACCCTGTGCTCAGTGCTTAGTATTTTAGGGAATTAAAATGTTGGCACTTACCAAATGGGTATCTAGCTAATAGAGATTCTGTGAACAAAGAATGTGCCTTACTAAGTAGGAGGCTTATGTTGAGAAGAGGATTCAGTGTATTTGGGGTGTCCAGACGTTCCCAAACAATCCACTCACTTCCTCTGAGAAGATGTCATTGGTTCCACAACAGAGAGAGATTCTGTAAACAAAGAATGTGCCTTACTAACTAGGAGGCTTATGTTGAGAAGAGGATTCAGTGTATTTGGGGTGTCCAGACATTCCCAAACAATCCACTCACTTCCTCTGAGATGTCGTTGGTTCCACAAGTTGCTCTGTTCTCTTGGCTTGCTACTAGTTTTCAGTCTTACACACAATTAAACAATATCTCAAATATACTTGGGAGAGAGTTCCCAGATAATTGAATTTGATATTGCAGAGTTTACTTTTTTGCCTTGTTTTCTTGAGTATTTTAATGCAGGTGTTTACAATATGGGTTTCTTTAGTAGATTTTTATTTTTCCAAGTAGATTTTCTGAAGCAGCTGGTGGCATGGATATAAACAAAACAAAAATGTTTATTTTTTAAAAGAAGTTCACATCTACTGGACTTAGTGTCATAAAATGTTTTAAATCTGACTATGAATGATGTAATTGGGATTGAATTGCTTGGGAAGTAGAAAATAATTGAAATGGGATTTACTCTAGTACATGAACTCGAATGGTGATTTGGTGTAAAAGTAAAACATGTTTATTGGTGTGGACAGAAGAACTAAAGCTAAAAAAGATGTAATATTGACAAAGCTGGTATTTTTTATTAACCATCTATTATTGATAAGGATGCTATTGTGACATTGGGTGGGGGTCGTGGCCCTGTATGATGGTATTGCATTGAAATAGCAGCCATTGGATCCTGGTGGGTAGAGACTTGGTAAAGGCAGGCCAGGGCTTATTACAAGAACAGAGAGGGGATTTAAAGAGTGGCTGGAGACACAGAGACAGAGAGAGAGAAAGGTGTGGAGAAGGGAGCAAGCAGAGCAGCAGGGAAACTGGAGGTCTTGGAGCTGCTGCTGCCATGTGTGGCAGCAGGGCAGGGAAGGAAGCCACGCTGTGAGCTTCCATCACCAGCACTAGCCAGTGAGGAGCCTGGGAAAGCAGGTTGGAAAAACTGGAGAAACTTGTAAACTTTGTAAGGTGAATTGAAACATGGTACTTGAAAATTTGGTTTAACTTTGAAACTGTGAAGTTTGGGAATTGTCTAGGCACCTGAAGAGAATTTGCTGTATTGTTGTTTTCATCGTGAGATGTCTGGAGTGGCTGCTGTTGTTGTATCAAGTGAGTCTTGCTGGTTTGGGCCACTTTAGAGTTGAAGCTGAAAGAATGCTAGAGCTGTGCCTTTTGGAAGAGAATTGATGGCGCCATCCTGGTTTCTTTATTGGATTTGAGTCTCCTGCTTTTGAAAAGGAGTGACAACACCACCTTGGTTTCATTTGGCTTGAAGTGAATAGTTGTACTTTTGGAGCATCAATGATGCCACTTGTTTCCTTCATCTGGCTTGAAGGAGGGACAGCTGCCATTCTGTGGACACATGTGGCTAAGGATCCATGTGCAATGTTTTGGGACTCAAGACAGGATTATGTGGTAAGATTGCCCAAGCGATCCCTTGTACCTTTAGTGACTTTTGTTTATTTTGTTTTTTTAAAGTAAATCTTCTGCATCCTCTTATGACTGCGTGGTCTTGCTACTGCTGATTTGGGCTGGAACAAAACTGATGAGTAACTAGATATGAAGTACCAGCTGATCCTACTTGTATGTTAAGTTAATTTCTCAGTTTTGTTTGTTTTCGTAACCAATTTCATTATGAATGAAATACAAGAAACTAGATCTGTTTTATGATTCACAATGACATATATACAATAGGGGTCAGATTGTATATTTTTACTAATTCATCAGTATAGTCTCTCAATAGTTGATGGTAAATAATATCTTATAAATGGTTTCTTTAAAATATAAAAATGAAACCATCTTTAGGAGATTTTTCTGACTTAGGGGACAAAGTAATAGAGACAGATGAAAGATATGTGTTGGCAGAGGATAGACAGGAGAGGGACTTCCTGGACATTTCCAGAACTCACCGTATCTGTTAATTGTGTGCTTGGTACATTCTTAGAGCTGAATTGCACAGTAGAGCTGAATTCACAGCATGAAACAGACACAGGTTTTTCCCACAAGCATGTCTAGATTTGCATTAAACTTTCACATAGTTCTATGCAGAATTGCACCTGGGGAAAATGCAATGAAAGACCATTATGGGATGAGATAAAAACCTAAGATAGGAAGAGTGGATGTAATCAGAAAATCTGGGTGGGGGAACAAGATAAAGGGAACTATGTATACAAAGAATGCAGGTTTAAGAATGAGGGCTAATCCAAAGTTAGGGAGAGGAAGAATTCCTTGGAGCTGGAACATGGGTCCTGGCCAGTAGAATACCTAAGAATTTTGTCTTTATGAAAAAGGTTGTGGGAAACCCTTACATCTTCGCGGCAGAGTAAGCAGATCAGAATTGATAAAAGTTATCAGGCTCTAGAGCAGGGAGAGATTGGAGGAAGGGGGGAAGGGAAGGTCTTCCATCACCCTGCTATTCTCAAGGATGTCATCTAAACCAAGAGTCCAAATGGAATCAGAATTAAAAGGGTCACTAGAGGATACAATAGAAAATGATACACAAAAATATTTATATATATATATGCATGTATATATATACAATACATATACATATGCATGTATATATATATATGTATATATATATTTACATGTTCTATTGTTCTGTTGAGGAAAACTATAGTTTTCTTTTCTAAAGGCCCAAAAGTGATCCACCTCATTTCTTAGTGGTGAGAAATAGCCTTACCTACAATTTTAAAGGCAGCTCCAAGAACAGCAGAACTTTGTAAGGTCACACAGCTGTCCAGTGCAGTGACTCTATCTTATAGGTCATGGCCTCAGAGGAAGAAATGAAAACAACCCTAAGCTTTCCTTACTTAGCCTTGTGGAGTCTGGCAGCAACACATGAGGACAGGCCAGCCAGGTTCAAGAGACATCTGTGTATGTCAAGGAATGAATGGAAATATGTCAGCTGATCATTGATCAGCTTTACAGGTTCTGACCTGCCAAGAGAGCACATTGGTGAGACTGCATATTTGTGTTTCTCACTAATCAAAGGCACCTGAATGGGAGGCATGTAGAAGTCATTCGCTAATTGAAAACAGCCTGAGAATCTAAACACTGGAGTGGATATTTCCCCATCCAGCCTAATGAACTACTTGGAGCTTTCCCAGATTCTGGATAAAGAGTGGCTGTATGATAACCTTCTTGTGGGGTGGGAATGTCAAATATCATGCAGGGCAGGAAAAATGCCACCCATTCCTTGCCCTGGATTACACAGAAGTCTTTCTGGAATGAAATACTGAAAGTACTGATGCTTTCACTTAAGGAATTTTACTAGCGTTGAAATTTGGAACATTTTAGTCCAACACTCACAAAATACAAAGTCTATGAAATCCCTTCGTTCAGCCTTGCATTTCATGTGTGCCTCATCAAAGTCAAATCCAGCATCAGCTACTAGAGACACTAAGACGAATAACACCCAGACTTTGTCCTTCCGAAGTTTCTAGACTTATGGTAGAGACAGACTGGTAAACAAAAAGGAAACTGCACAGAATGCAGTTTGTTCTTGAGTAGAATGAGGCATGATGAGATTGCCCTCTCTATGTACCGGAGGCGTTTGCACTGACTTCTGTTTTCACTATCTGCTTCCCACAGCAGCTCCTCTACTTGCTAGGAAGGTTGATACACAGCAGTCTAAGGTAGGCAGAGCCCTTCCTACCAATCTTGCAGGGGAGTCTGAGATTTACTCATTATCCTTCAATTATTCTCATCCTCTTTTCTCTCACCACCAAGGATCATGCTCATTATTAGAAAAGCAAATTAATGTCAACAAAATGTGAGTTTAAAGCATCCTTCTTACACTTTATCAATGTGGCCAGTAAATAGAGATGACTTAAGCCATTCTTTCCATTGTAACTGCTGATGAAACTTCTGATGGAACATATTTAACTTTTTAAAATCATTACTGTACACATAGGCCCTAGGCAAGATAAGTGGAATTTAGTCTTATTACTACATAATTTTGTTAAGAATATAAATCATTACTGTAAATAAATACTCACTTAAAATTGCCAAAGGTAAATAGAATGATACTTTGCAGCCTTTCCTTGGAAATGACATATAAATATTGATGATGTAGAAGAATCACCAATACACACATGCGTATGTGTGTGCATGTGTGCATATGTGTGTTGTATTTCCAAAAACTGGATGAACTCTTTTGTCCTCTAGTTTTTATATGATGGTCCCACCTCTCCATATAAATCCCATACTGTGGGGCACACCCCTCCTGTGGGGGCAGAGAGCTTCGCCCATGGGTGCTTTCACCCCATGGGTCCCCCATTTCAGGTCAGCTCCCACACCATACATATATCTATATATCTGTATGTATCTATGTAACTAAATCCTTCAGTTTGTCTTCATTCCAACTACTTGCAAATTGAGTGACATAATGGTAAATGCTGTTGCTACATAGTTTGGTACACCCTATCATGGTTTTCAATTTCATTTGAATCCTCAAAACCATTTGTCAAATGCGTGTCTTATTGCCACAAATAGTTCCCCTTACTACCATTAAAATGTTATCATGGGACTCAAATATCTTCTATAAGTCCTTTCCTCATTCTAAGCCAACACTCACCAAAATAAATAAATGGAATAGATGAGGTAGTAATGCCTGGATATCAGGTGGTGTTACCTCCTGATAATACCGCTTTCTCTGGGTCAATCTCCTCTCAGTTTCTTCCTGTTTTTTTTTCTAATCTGATAAACTTCCCCTGTATCTTGAAGATCAATGATCTACAAAATTCTGTTCTTCTTTCTTCTTAGTTGTTCCTGGGTGATCTCTTTGGATAGGCATCTCTTAGATGGACAAGAGCATGCAGGGATTCCCTTGTGGTTTGACCTTTGACTCACCACTCACAGGAGAGAATGAGGCTAATGTGGGCAAATGAAACTTTTAGAATTTCCCTAAATTGGAATGTAAAATACAGGTTTTTCTATTGGACGCTAGCTCTCCTGGAAAGGGGACAGAACCTTGGGAGAGAATAGCTCACTGATGGAGCTACTGCCAAAATTGACTATAATACCATGTGCCAGCAACACTCCCAGAAGCTGAACTATTAGTCTTTTACTCAAAAAAGATCTAGATACAATGTCACAGGGTTGTATCCACCAGAGATTGCTGGATGGACACACAAACACACACAAAGTGTTTCTCAACTGGCACACACCCCAAGTAATTGTGACTTCACGTCACCTCTGGTCTGCATCTCAAAGCTGATAAGTCAGCCATGCTTATTTTCTAAAAACCCAATTGGCAGTATAAGAGTTAGGAGCTGATTTTCCTTTGCACCTCATCTTAGCAAAGGTTCATCTGCACAGACAAACCCTGCGTTCAGAGAGAAGCAGAGACGATTGTCCAAAGTGTGGTCTGATGATGTTTGAGTTTCCATGTTCTGCATATCCCTCAGACCTACTCCCTTTCCACAGGGGCAGGAAGCAACCCTATGTTCCTTCCTTTGCCTCCATTTATTCAAGGGGCGTGTCTGATGCTTGAGAGCGAGACGCTCTAATACAGAACACGACCAGCGTTTAAACTAAGCCAGATGCTGGTGGGTCATCGTGTCCTCAGTGTAGGCAGCACCTGGCTTCAATTTCCCTTGGTTTTTGTTATGTCTGGTAGCCTGGTGCTAATACGATGAATCCCTACCATATTTCATCTACCCTCACGCTTCCCTTCTTTTCATTCTAGGCTGCTATTCCAGATTTCAAGAGAGCAGTGCCTACATTTCTCAAACAGGTGACAAAATGATTCCTTTTTCAGAGATGTTCATATTTCTTTTATCAGAAAGAAATGGAGGAACAAAACACTGGAATTACTTTTAGACACTTATCTCTTCCACTCCCAATATTTAATTGTTCACCAACCCCCTTAAAAAATCACCCTCACCTGCTCTTATCCCCCATACAGCACAGATGAAGGAGATATAAGAACACCTGACTCGATTTTAGAGAATGAGAAGGGGATTATTTTAAATAGAAGTCACCTATGCAGGTGTCTCTCTTTGCATCTGGTGTAAGTGCATGGAAGCAAAGAAACAGGGACTTTTCAAGATGAGAAGGCTCAGCCGTGGGTGGGTAATCCTCACAAGGTTTCTCGTTCCCCAAACCATCAACTCTCTTATTAGAGATGAATTTACCCCTTGAGGCCTGGGCAACCACTTTTTTTCAGCTTCCAGGAAAACACTGAAGTATCCAAAGCCTCACTGGTGTAGATTCTGGAAACAACAAAAATATGTGGGATTAATTTTAACTCATCCACTGCTACTTAAATTGCCTTCCCTTTAACCTTGGGTTTCTCCTTGTCATTGAGGTTAATGTGTTTTCCTAGAGCAGAAGATTAGAAGCACCTGCCCCTGTTGTTTCATTCCAATCTCCAGTTTATAGTGAGTTTCTAGGAATCATGAAATAAATAACATTGGGTCTCATTTAGTAGGTTACACTGCCCTTTTCCTATTCATTACTGCATTTGTACTTTTCAATGTTACTTGATTATTGATAGAATTTATTACATTTTCCGGGTTAGAAATTTTAAAACCAAGACTGAAGACGTCAAAAGATGTGCCCATGTCACAAGTACATAAGAAAGACATGGCTCCTGTTTGAATACTCTGAAACTTAAATCTAAAATCTAATCCAAAGCAGAGGCTAGGCAAGAAAAGTCTAATTTCCTCCAAAATAAGGTCATCAAAGAAGCTCTCCATCAAGCCAGTCACAATAAGAGCAAAAAGAAAATTGTGTTTTTAGGGGAAAAGCTGGAGATAATTTACTCAAGGAGTATTTCTCCAGTTATTAACCTTGTGCCCAGCTGTTTTGCTATTGCCCAACTTCGATCTGGCATCTTAGACAAACTTTTGGGGTTTTTTATTTGTTTGTCTATGTTTCTCTTAATGGTGCTGCTTCTTTTTTTCCTGTTTATAACTTCAAATGCACAGATCAATTGTTCAGAAATACCCATGGAGTCTATGAAAAATGCCTATTGAAGCCAAATCCATGGGATGAGGTGGGGGATCATGCTCTTTAACACATTCAGAGTGCTACTTATGTAGGAAAAGTTTGAAGTTTCCAGATTACAGACTTGGATTCAGATTCCCCAAGTGTGGATTTGTCATTTCCTTATTTACAATACACAAGTAGATACCGTCAGAGAAACCCATGCCACTTTCTTACTGCTTCTACTATTAGACTGAAATTAACATGTTCACTCCAAGGTCCTTCTTTGAAAGCAATGAAATGATTGGTGCTCATCATTCAGGACCACAGATTTAAATCTGAAAGGATAGGACTACCAGGCTGTGTGTGAGAGAATTCTCTGAGGGTGGTCCCACGGTGAGAAGTTTTTCCCTTGGCAAGGATCCCATCAGTTCATCTCAGTAAGATTTATGCCTTTATTCGAATGACTCACCTTCTCCTTCTGCTCTGTCCCAGGAATTACTTGGCAGAACTTGTGCTAACTGGGAACATCCAAGGTGAAGGAGTAGGTATTAAAATGTGTGCGTGCAGAGTTCAGCTGAGCAGATGAGAACAGTAGAACAAATAGCTCTTTCAAGGGCTTCTCAGAGTCATGAAACTTCCCCAACATTTAAAATATAAAATCAAGATCAAGACCTCCTATTCTTTAACATCAATTTAAACTTTAAAACTTTCAAATAATTACCTGAATTAATGGATACACTACCTAGTACCAGTATGGAATCAGAGCAACAGACTTCTGTGGATATTGGAAGAAACAGCCAGGGAAGATTGTCCTGTATACCTGTGTATCCCTCTCCAGGGATCCATTTCCCCTGGGCACAAATCCAGTGAAATAGACAAAATTTTACAATCAAGGTTCTTCCCAAGTTACCATTTAATTGTTGCCAAACTCCCACCAAAATATAAAAATGACAAATGAGTCTTTTTCCTCTACTTAACCCTTCCATGTCCCGTATATGGTCTTAGAACTTTATTTAATGTCCAACCAAATCCACCCTGGGCTGGGTGTTCACCCACTTCTGTGCCTTCCTGAACCATTATCAACACCTCAGTTCTAGAAAGAACTTTTTCTTACAGGGGCAGCGGCCATACAAATGCTTCATAACAGTGGAAAACAAGACAAATTATTTTACAAAATGCTTTGTACTTTTTCTTATATTAGTCACCCTTGGCCAGATCAAAAATGCTTAAAAGCAGAAAGTATGAGTAAATGGGTATGTCTGTGTCATTTTCGCCCCTTGTAGAAACACAAGGCTTTGGGGTGCAAAACATCCCAGATGGTGTTCGGGAAGGAGAGAGTGCTTAAAAAGCCTTGTAGAAGAAACAGGTCATTTGGAGCACAGTGAGGGAGTAGGAAAGATTGGGAGTGCCTTGAGATGTGAGTGTTGCATGGGGAAAGCTGAAGAAGGTCCTGATTTATTCCTGACCTCACTGTCCACCAGAGTAAATGCCCCCCCCCCATACCACAAGTAAAGGTCCTTTCTCAGTATTGACACTCTGAGTGAAGGATACAGAGCATTCATGCGGGGAAAGGGTGAGTAAGATGTATTGTTCTTTAGTGCAAAAGATACAGAAAGGAGATTATGCAATCTTTTAAGTATTCAAGATTCCCAACATGGCTTAAAATTATATATTATACATTATATATTATATATATTATACACACACATATATATATAAACATGGAGGTATATATTATAATATATATAGACACATATATATGTATTGGATTATAATACTTCACACATTTTGTGAGGAATATGAATGAGCTTCACATATTTATATTCACATCACCTACCACCAAAGTTCTAGTGACATTTGTACTGTCAAATTGGCAGTAACAAAAGAGGAGGCAAAAATAAACAAATGTGACTATGCTAAACTGGAAAGTTTTTATACAATGAAAGAAATCAACAAAAAGAAGGGAAAAAATAAAGGTAACCTAATGATTTGAAGGAAATGCTTTCACATTATACATCTGAAAAAGGGTTATTATCTAAAACAAAAACCTTATACAACTGAACAATGAACCAATCAAAAAATAAGGCAAAGAGCTGAACAGATATTCCCCAAAAGAAAATACAGTGTTAGCTAATGGTCAAGTGAAAAAATGCTCAACTTTACTTTTTATTAGAAAAATGAAAATGTAAACTACAATGAGATTCCATTTCACACCTGTAAGAACGAACTGCAGAAGACAGACTGGAAACATTTATTTGTAGGATGTAGACAAAAAAGAACCTGCATACTCTTTTAATCAGAATGAAAATTGATGCTATTTTTATGGAAAATACTTGAGATTTCTTACAAAACTGAAAGTGGAAATATCATGTGACCCATCAATTATACTCCTTAGAATTTATCAAAAGAATATGAAAACACTAACTGAAAACAAAGTAGTTCCTCATGTTCATAACAACCTTATTTACAATAGCAATAAGTAACCTAGAGGTCCATTGCCAGGGATATAATCAGTGGAATACTATGCAGTCATTAAAATGGCTGCATTTTTTTTTTGCTTCCTGGAGCAACACTGATGAATCATCCATTATGCTCGGTAAGATAAGTTGGAGAGATAATTACTGGAAGGCTTCCACTCACATATGAAATGTAGAGAACTGGAATCAACAACAATAAAAATTTCAGACTCTGAAAAGTACAACGGTTACCCAAGGGGAAACAGAAGGTAGCTATAAAGAAAAAGCCTTTGTTTCTCATAATCTGGGTGATAACTTGAGGCAACCAGTGCTGTCTGGACTTATGTCCACTATCAAGTCATAAGCTGTGCTTTGCTTTCACCTGTGCATGAAATGTCCTTTCTGTCTCCTGTCTGCCTCAGACCATGAAACCCTATGATGTTGTAAGACTTGGCTGAACTTTTGTGGGAATATTTATTTCACATTTTCTCTTATATTGAGTTTAGTGTTGTACACTATCCATGCTTCAATTAATACATATATTGTAATGTATTAAAATTGCATGTAGGTGTATGTATCTATTCCACCAAGCTGTACATCACTCAAATGACTTTACCATACTCATCTTTCAGGTATCTTCAGCAGCTGGCAGGTAATCAATAAATGTCTGTTGAGTAAATACTAGCTATGTGCCTTTTTAATTTTTCCTTAGTATTTATTATTTTTTAAGGAATCCTTACAAATGGTTGATTTTTATTGTGTGCTAGAAGGGAAGTTTTCCTATCTCCCCTAAAACTCCACCATGATATAGATCCATGGATAAAATGCAAGTTCTGACAACTTCAAATGCATCACCAGAGGTCAAGGCATCTTGAGAGACTCACGTTCCCCTTGGAAAGCTGCCAAAAGAACACCACAAATTGGATTTTTCCCACATCTGTTTCATCAAGTTTGTGAGATATGATTTAAATATTCTGATATACTAAGAGTTGAGTGTTAATGATATTATGAAATAATCCAGGTGATTTCAAGGAAGTATTAATTCCCAGTCATCTACAGGGTGGATCTTTGTTAAGACAATTCACACATTTCTGCAAACCAAGTTATAAATGTGGAAAATTAAACTTCTTATCCTTATAATAGTGATTGCATCAGTTTCTTTATAGGACAAATACACTAAATGTTCTCAAAACCTAGTCTTGATATGAGAAAATGTTTCTTAATATCACAAGCTCATGCTTAATTATTAGATATCCACTTGTATATTGAAATATTAGATACACTGGGCTACTTTTATTGCACATCTTTTGATGAAGTCTACTTTAATCCATTCCTATAATAGTCATGAACTATTTTGCAAGATGGTTTTTCTGGATGAGATGTTGTTTCCATGATCAGGACAAAAATAAATATAATTTATGCTCACATAATTTTCATAAGGGAATAAAACAACCGAATTGAAACCATTGGAGAAGAGTCAAGAGGGAAACTGAGTAAAACTCAGTGGTGTCATTAATGTAAAAGGTAGAACAAAGTTGATCACTACTTTATCAATATAAAATTTATTCTTAAATACAAGAATTTTAAATTCTTAAATTTCCAGGAATTTTTTGGAAAGTTTTGACATTACAATTCACATGACCCATTTCTTCACATAAACTTTCTGCAATAATGTGCCAGAAAAGTTTTCCAGGAGCTGGTGCTGCAGCACTGACTAACACAGATAAGGTCCCTAGTCAAGTGTTTGAAATTCCTTGTGGAGAAATAGAAATAAATGAAAAATGTCTAACATTTAAGAAAACAAGCAAAGCTGAGAAAATACCTATGAGATATATATATATATATATATATGTATGTATGTATGTATGTATGTATGTATGTATTACTTGGAGCAGATAAGAAGAACCATGTATCAGATGAGATTTTCAAAGAACATCAGGAAGATGACTTCTAGATTCAGCTCTAAAAGATGAGAATAAATAAAATTTGCCAAAAAGTCATTGAAGAAGAAACAAGTACAAACTGCCATGAAGAAGAAATACATTTGGCAGAAAGAGGCCCACCAAGATAGATATATGCCAGAGAACATAGGGATTTATGGATTAAAAAGAGAAAATTGGATTTTATGCCAATGACAAGTCATCATTGCTGAGGCTTGAGCCATAGGATGACATGCTCTTACTAACATTTTTAAGAGATCTCTCTCTTCCTGTTTATTTTTCCTAAATCCTTCATATAAGTGAGACCATCCCATATTTCTCTTTTTTTTTCTGGCTACATGATTCCTTCTAGCTCCATCCATGTTGCTGCAAATGACTTAAGGTTGTCTTCTTTGATCGATGCATAACATTTCATTGTGTAAATATACCTCATTTTTTTTAAGTCATTCATCAGTTTTGGGACATTTGGGTTGTTTTCATATCTTGATGATTGTAAATAGTGCTGCAATAAATATGTGCATACAGCTGTTCTTATGGATTAGTGTTTTTGTAGTCTTTGGGTAAATTCCCAGTAGTGGGATTGCTGGGTCGAATGGTAGTTCTACTTTCAATTGCTTGAGGGTCCTCCACACAGCCTTCCATAGTGGCTGGAACAGTTTGCACTACCGCAAGCAATGTGAAAGTGTCTTTTTCTCCACATATGTGCCAGCACGTGTAGACATTTATTTATTTGTGTGTGTGTGTGTGTGTGTATGTGGGCCATTATTACTGGTGTAAGATGGTATCTCAGTGTGGTTTTGATTTGCATGTCTGATTATTAGTGAGGTGGAGCATTTTTTATGCCTATTTGCATTTTTAATTTTTTAAAGCTGGTTATTAGAATTAAAGGAAGATTTCGAAGGTGATATTGGTATATGAGAAAAAGAAAATAAGATTAATGAATTAAATGTTTATTTTACAATCTTAATTTCCCAGTTCACCATATTCTATCAATTCCCTCTATCCTATGACTAAAGTGTATCAAAAGATTTAGAAAGTCTAAGGGGAAAAAAATGTATAGGTCATTTTTTTTAAACTCACAATGCTGATATATTAATCAGCATTCCCCAAAGTAATGAAAGTATATATACATAGTTTTATAAAAAAATATAAATATTTATCTTTATAAATAGATAGATCTATCTATATAGACATAGATATATCTATACATAGAGAAATAACCTATATATAATCATAGAGAGAGATTAATTATAAAGAATTGGTCTTGTGATTATGAAGACTGACAAGTCCCAAAACAGGAAAAAACTGCTGTCCCAATCAAGGGCAGTCAATCAGAATGAACTTTTAAGGGATGTTCAACCTTTTTTATTAAATTAGGACCTTCAACTGATTGGCTGGGCTTCACTCCCCACTAGAGATGGAAAAATGGCTATTTTCATTCTCCCCCTTTAAACGTTCATCTCAGTGCAAAAATCCCCTACAAAACATTTAGAACAGTGTTACAATGTTTGAGCAACTATTTGGATATGGGATGATTCAGTTTATTTGACCTATAAAGTTGATGATCACAAGTGGTAATGCACTTTTCAAATTACTTTTTGATGTGACATTCATTTACAATACAGTATGTCATTTGAGAGTAAATTCTCAAGCAATGCAACTTTTTTTAAGACTTACACCTGTGAGAATACCAGAAAGACTAGAATCAACAAGTGTTGACAGGAAGTAGATAAAAAGTAGCCCTGTACACTGTTGGGAATGTACACTGATCCAAACACTATGGAAACAGTATGGAAGTCTCTCTAAATATTAAAAATGGATCTAGCATAAGATTTAGCAATCCCATTGTTAAGTATCTTTCTGAAGATTCCCCAAAATACTAATACACAGGTGGGCATTGCATTATTATTCACAATAACCAGGTTATGGAAACAATTTAAGTACCCAAAGAGAAATTAGGAAGAGGTGATATGTATACACAATTCAATAATTCTCAGCTGTAAAAAATATAAACTTGCCATTTTTGATGTGAATAAAATGGATGGAACTATACTAGGTTAAATAAGTCAGAAGAAAGACAAATACTGTATGGTGTCACAGAGATGTGGAATATAGAGAAATAGACTCTTTATATTTTATATAAATATAAAGAAATATAAATATAAAGAAATAGACTCTTTATATTTTATATTTCTTTATAAAACCAAGCCTATAATAAACCCTGAAAATTTGACTGTAGAATAGAAATTAACAGAAGGGATGGGGGACGGAGCACAGAGTAAGGAGTAGGCACATAATGGACTAAGATAATAGGGTTTCAGGTGCCTTACTGGTAGATGTGATGTGGTAACACTCCTAAAGAGTGTGACCTTATACATATAAATAATATTCAGGGTGTTAAAGCAATGTTCTAAGAAAAAGGAAGAAAAATTATAATAAAATATCCTCACCAGCACTTGTTGTTACCTGTTCTTTGTATGTGGACCATTCTCACTGGTGTAAGGTGGTATCTCATAGGAACACTCTTACACTGCTGGTGAGAATGTAAACTAGTCCAACCACTATGGAAAGCTGTGTGGGGGACCCTCAAACTAATGAAAATGAAACTACCATTTGACCCAGCAGTTGCTCTCTTGGGAATCTACCCAAAAGAGACCTCAATGTGGGTACAAAGAAACACCTGTGCTTGGATGTTTACTGCAGCACTATTTATAATTGCAAAGACTTGGAAGCAACTTAAATGCCCCAAAACAGAGGCCTAGATGAAAAAACTGTGGTGTATATACACTATGGAATATTACTCATCAATTAAAAATGGCAAATTTGATGATTTTATAACATGGATATACTTAGAAAAAATCGTATTAGCAGAAACAAGTCAAAAACAAAAAGACAGAAACCAAATGGTTTCACTAATATATGGGATACAGAGAAAAAAATAAACAAAAGCCTTGAGGAAAAGTCAAAACAAGATAAGCACCAAACTGAAGCACATAACTTCAAGCAGGGGAGAAAGGGAAGGGATGGTGGGGAGGGTAAATCCCTGGGATTATAATGATGTGAAATTTATATATAAATAAATTTTAAAAAGCAAAGTTGAAGACAAAGAAAAAAAGAATTATAATAAAACAGACTGGGATTCATGTCATCATGCATCCTACCAATATTAGTTGATACCCTGATAAAGGTCATATGTACACTGGATGGTGCAGCTACAATAAGTTACAAAAAATGTTTGGTTTTAATAAATGCATGCATGGTCTTGGAGAAACAGGAAGATGCAAAGCGAAGTAGAACATGTGAATTGAATTGGAGAATCGAGTATGACCATGAGGTATTCTAGCATCTTCACTCTAAAATTTAGAGAAGGATAATTACATTACCCTGAAAAGATGTCAGAATACCAGAAGACAGGAGTGACCAGTCCGCAGATATGCATAGATTCAGAAAGGACACAGTTAGAATTGCAAGAAGTCCAAATGATTGGGACAAACTGAATGACCATGAGAGGTCAGGCATAAAGGATGCTACATGTGCTGAGCCTTGCTCTTTGATTACTACTTGCAGCCAGTCTTAGTCTGTTTTCGGAAATCTTACCTTTTACTTGAATACAGCTGAGTCCTATTTTGTAGTCACTAACTATTAACACTTGTCCTGAATATAAGTGACTAAAGCTCTTGGACTCTTCTAGCTTTTGACTTGTGTCTGGCACCTTGGTTCAGAGGGTGTTAGCACATGTCAACCAAATATTTTCTTCTCTCTCTGCCCTCCCTCTTCTCATTCCTCTTATAAATGATCTCTTGACCTTTCTCTCTCTGTGTCTCTGTCTCTCTCTTCTCTGTCTCTTGTATTTCTTGCCATGTGTCTGCTTTTGGGTATTGCCCCTAGGTCTTCAGTGCACAGGTGAGAACTCACAACCAAGCCACCCTGTTTATCCCAGTACTGCATTGCAACAGAAATGCTTAGCCTCTCAACCCATATCATCATATTTTTATCCAACATCATTAATGAAGCAACAGCTATATCAGGTACCCTATTAGGATCTGTTCATGTAAAAGTGGACAAAATATATATGATCCTTTCCCCATTGAGCTTGAAGACTTCTAGGAGAGAAAGCAGAGACTCATAAACAAAATTTTATGTTTTATATAGCTGGGATTTCTACAATGAATGTGAAATATTGACTAAATGATTAACAAAACTAAAGTCAAAGCCATTTCCAGAAAGACCAATGGACTTTTAGGTTGTTTTATCTTGGAGATGAAGTGGTGCTATAGCTAAGATCTGGACCAGTGATAGCACTGCTTTAAAATACCCCAAACCCACAGTCTCTCCAGGCAAATAGTTACTGTTTTAATTTAAAAAAATTCAGTTCTTTCCTCACTCTGTGATCTAACTCATTCAGCCATTGATTCTATGGGGCATTGCTGACTAATTCAATCAACCCTTCCCTCTTCAGACTTGTTGCTTATTTGACCTAGAAATCACACCTTGAGATTATTCTTCAAAATCCAAGGTGTGATGTAAGGAATAAGAATAAATGTTGTTAGAGTTGCCTCCAGGTGACTCGGTTTTTATAGTATCTTCTTTTGACTAAATGGCAAGCATAAATTCTGTGATAAAAGTGAGATGAGTTCATTTGCTTACCTGAAGTTCAAGAGGTTTTTTCAATCATTCCAACTCCCAACATACCTGCTGCCACCTTCAGTCTTTGATAGATGGCTTTAATGCTGAAAGGATAAGTGGAATGAAAGAAATCCAGAAACTGAAAGCCAATTCGTAGACACAAGCTCTGGCCCACATTTCAGCTTAGCCCTAGGATTTAAAACATTTGCAAGCTGTAGTAATTACAACACAAACAATTCATTGAGGTCTTTCCTTATCTGCCTTTCACATACAGTTAGGTCTTCCCATTGAATTTCTCTCCAAGTCCTCCTGTGGTTGCTGTATCCCAGCCATTACCATTCTCCATCCTACATTAATCACACACCTGCCTCTAGCTGCCTGGGCCCCATCTGCCTTGCTTTAGAGAGAACACACATGTGCACAGGTGATTTGATTAAGGCCCTTTGCAACCCCTGGTGATATCCTGGATATCATTACTGGAGCAGGAGAAGTGAATTCTGAAAAGAAGACTAATGTTTGGGGTGAAAGCTTTTGTAGAAAGAAGCAGCTTTTTACACAATGAATTATGGTAGAGAAAATATTGAATACCTGAGCTTTGGCACTAATTTTGCATTTACATATCACCTATTTTAAGAATATCTAGACATTTAACTATACCAGGAATTGAGGTTTTTAATTCTAAAGTAAAGAAACTCAAATGCGGCCAGCAGTCAAATTGAATTAACTGTGTTTAATAAGAGTTCTTGAGCTCAGAATTAACACATAATATTTCTTTCCTCATTCTAGCCATTCATGTATTAACTCATTCAACAAATAGGTGTTTAAACTCAACCATGGGTAAAACTCTAGTTTAATCAGGACACCGCATAATCTGAGAAAAATTGGTCTTTATTTTTGTATCGTATTAAATATAAATGGCTTGGTGAAAAGGTTGTATGGAATTTTGTTGGGGGTGATTTTGCAGATCTTTGGGAATGTTATACATCTATGTCTGCAATCAAACATCAGGGCTATGGTGGCTTATTGTCTTATTTACGTATGCATACAATAAACAAATACTGAATCTTACTATTATATGAAGCTTAGCTCCTACAGAAAGGAGGAGTTATCTTAGAAGATTGTTTAAGTAAATCCAAATGTTTGGCATGACTTACAAGATATTACCAGGGGGTTGGGGGTAGGGGGATGCAGGGAAGGGCAGAATAGATTGCTTGATTTGCAATCAATGGAAACAAATGAAGGCAACTGGGAAATGCTGAAGACTTTCGTGAAGAAGAAAGCTCTGGTTGACTTAAAAAGACCTTCTAGAACAAGTGTGGGAGATGAGTTAGGAGACAAACCTGGAGAGGGAAGAAGCCCGAGGAGGCTTGTTGTACAACCATGATGTTGGTGATACCAACTGAAGTGCATGTATATTAAATCTGGGTCGTTTCTCTATTCGTTCTAGTCATCAAAGAATACTGGAGCTCTTGGTGGCTTTTAAAGGCTTCAGTGTTCTCTCAGGAGTCAGCCACTCCGGCCTTACAGGCAGGGAGTCTGGGCCAATTGTATAGCAAGCAGGCAAGGCTTGGTAGGCAGTGGGGGCAATGGGCCTGGGAGGCAACTGAACTCACCAGGTCTCCAGAAATCTTCGTAGTCCTCTGGGCACTGGCTCTTGTGCCTTCCTTTTCCTGGGCTCTCCTCCCCAAGGCAACGCTGCCCCTTTATTGCTCCCTGCCAGGCCCAGGTGCGCCCACTCACACATACACACACCCCAGGCTTATACACAGCTGTGGGGATGGCATAATACTACAGGTTCTGGGCACAGAGGCTAACGGAAGGAGAGTAAAAGGTCTGACCCATTCACATGCAATGGACCATGTGAGAGGAACCAGACCTGTCCTTCTGTGAGACTGTGGAATAGAGAGAAAGTAACTCATAGCAAGAGATGAGCTGTCCCCAAGGGCCTGTGAATTAGAAATCAAGTAGGTCAAGCTCAAGATGAAAAGCCTGGTAGATTAAAAGGTTCTTGTTATACAAGTTTCGGAAGTGCCACTATATAGACAAATACAAATCTAGTGAGGTCAGAGTATCAGAAGGTCGGAAGGCAGTAAACCCTAAAATGCATGTGTCATTTGTTGGGTGTTTACACGCTAACTTTCAGAGATTAAGCTTTGTTTCAAACCTTGCAATGATTCTAGAAGGAAGGTACAATTTATCTCCCATTTCACAGAGGAAGAAGCTAACATCCATGATTTTAATCCATTAAATGACATTATTGTGCACATTCAATGTGGCTTAATACTATTCTATGATGTACGAACACCTCATTCAGACAAAACTAGTCACTTCAGGACTTTCTCTGGCCATTTGAATTTTCCCTCGCATTCCTTATCCAATGGTGCACTGATATTTCAGCATTTTCCAGCCTGGACAGATATGGTAGTGAGGAGATACTCTGGTCCTCGGTCATCGGTCCTTTTCCCACCATAGTCTGTGTGGTCAGGAAAACTCGGCAGTGCTCTCTAAGTTGGCTTGAAATAACGTCACAATTCCGTTGCACCCTTCTATTTCCGGCTCATGCATGAGGGACTCTATGAGCCTTACCAGAAACCAGGGTTTTAGAATAAATTCTATAGAAGCCTCTTATTGTTTAGCTCCTCAAATGAAGAGACTATTATAACACCCCCTTTCTCCACACTCAGGAATTGGACACAGAAAAAGTGGAGGGTGCAATTCAGTTCAGCAAAGACCAAGATCTCTAGTTTTGTTTTGTTTTGTTTTTTTCTGAATCTTCACCCTTTCTCCCCAGTCCAGAGCTATTATATCTCTTCTATTCCTTGAAAGCCCCATTCTCACTGACTCTTCCCAACCTCTCACTGGATTCAGTACTTCCATAATGAATTTCTTTTATTGCCTTTAATTTTTTCTCTATCAATCCAGCCTGGTATATAAATGTCTCCATTAGACCAAATCTCACCCCCAAACTAACTAATCAAATGAATTTTGGGTGACCCAGACCTCATACCTCAGTATTACTTGTATTTCCATTCAAACTCAAGCCAGAAAATACGTGGATGAGTATCTGGGAAAGAGTGAATTTCAACGAATACTGAAACTGCATATATCCTAGAGCAGCTCTGGTCAAGCAAAAATCGTTTCAAATAGAACCTGACCTCAACTGCTAAATCTACTTGCTTCAAGCTCAGAAATAAAGTTGTTTTGAA
This sequence comes from Uropsilus gracilis, assembly GCA_004024945.1. Taxonomy (NCBI): domain Eukaryota; kingdom Metazoa; phylum Chordata; class Mammalia; order Eulipotyphla; family Talpidae; genus Uropsilus; species Uropsilus gracilis. Next base: position 50,553 of record PVHY01005447.1, on the reverse strand, counting down.
TCTCAAGCTTATCTCAAGATTTCTGGAGACAAAATGAAAGACACCCACACCTAGTCATTAAGACTTGGATGTTCTGAGTAGTCTGAGGATCTGAAAGTCGGTTGTGTTTTGCTGTGATTTTCATCTCAACATGGCAGGAATCTGTTAAAGAAAAAGGAGTTTTAAGGGATGACTGAAGAGGCAGGGTTTCTGGCACAGGGGAGGCCAGGGGTCCCTCGAGCTGCTGACTCTAATAATCCTGTGGCCCATGCTACTCATTCAGATGAGAACTCCACCCACAAGAGGTCTGCAAATATCAGACTCTTTTTTTGTCTCCTGTTTGTTCTCTTTCATTGAAAGAGCAGTTAAATGAATTAAGTAGGAAATGTGATATTTAAATTGATGTTCTAACAGTTCTCATTAAAGTTTAAAGAATCTTTCAGAAATAAGAAAGTACTTATTAACAGGTATTCCATAAATTTTTGAAGGGAATAAAAAAGATGTCTCTTCAAAGAGCCTCAATTTTATATTTAAAAATATCAATTTTATTATTGCTACATGCTGCTGTAAAATAGCCCTTTTTAAATAATAAATCTTTAAGGAATCCCAAGGAATTTTAAAGTGGAATAGATTCTTCACAATGAGGAATCATTAAGAGCCAAAGCCAGGAAGACTGCTGGCTACACAATCTGGCAAAACCCTGTAACCTTTTAATGCTTTGATTGATGAGTCTGATATCACTTTGCTTCAAGCTTCATGGGTCCATTGACTACTAATCAGGTTTAATAAATGTAATTCCACTAGAAAATATTAAGTACCGTAAAATTATTACCTTGATGATTTTTAACTAAGTGCAACCATAAAAATTTCTGACAGTTTTCATGAGCAGTGATCATTGAACAAAAGTGTTTTCTGGATGTAATATACCACATCCAATTTACTTAGAATTATATTTTGAAAGGTTTTCCCATTTCATCTATAATACAAAATGAAAAGTTAACTAGGCAATAAGCAAAATTTCTTAGTATGACATAAAATAGAAGCTTACAAAGCAAAATCAATAAGAGCCATTTATTCTCTAATAATGAAAATAAAGTGTAAAAATAAGACTAGATCTATTTTGATAAGTATACATTTGATAGAGAACTATATGAAATAAACTGACTTACAAGAAAGCTGAAGTTATTAGTACACAGGGATTTCAAAATAACTGAAGTTATTGGTATACAGGGATTTCAAATTTTTTCATGAAACTTCAAAATTTAATAATCAGTTTAATAATTGCATAGACACAAGAGAAATGTAATTTAGCATACACATAAATGTTAAAAATAAAACTGTAACTTATGAGAAAGTTACATATAATAATTTTAACTATTTTTATTTATATAATTTTATTCTTCTAGTTTATTGTATACACACACACACATCACATCACTGTCTACCCCGGGGTTCTTCCACCACCTTATTACATGTGAACCATCTTAATCTCTTATGCCCATCCCTCCCCCAATTTCTCCTTCCTCCTCTACATATAATAATTTTGAAAGGATGATAACAGTTGCTTTCTTATACATTTCTAATCTAATGTTTAGAAATCTAATGTTTAGAAAGTTAACATTCAGCGAAACTAGCGATTCAAGGAGCAAGTTTATTGTATTATGAGCTTTTGTGTGATGGTTAATTTCATGCATCCACTTGGCTAAGTATTTCTGTGAGGGTGTTTTTTGGAAGAGATTCATGTTAGAATCAGTAGAATAGCTAAGCAGATTGGCCTTCTTAATGGGGGGGGGCTCATGTCATCTGTCAAAGGACTGAATAGCGCATAATGTCTGAGGTGCACCAGGGTGAAAAGAATTCCTATTACCTGGCAGTCTTTGGACTAGGTTATCAGCTTTGTGTCTTGTTTCATACCCAAATGACTGCATGGTGCTTGTAGGGCTTCAGTCCTCTGGCTTTCAAATGGAAAACACCAATGCTCCTCGTTCCCAGGACTTCATATTTGAATGAGAACTACACTGCATTTCCAGAAGGACAATTTTCTCTGAAGATCTTTGCTCAAAAGGGCGATGGAATTTAGACTGTTGAGCTAGATGCATTTAAAAACAAGCTTTTATTGAAGCAGCTTTGATTTCTAGCTTGATCTGTTTCAGATGCACAATGTTATAATTCAACAATTGTACATACTGCTTCCTAATTACCACCAAATGGTTAGGGTAGCAGGAGTCAGTTGTGTGACTGGAGACGAAAACAGTATGAGTTTCTAATAAAACCAAAAATATGATACATTCTTTCTACTTGTAATTTTTTATTTTGTCTTGTTTCTTTTTTTCCTGATACTCCATATAGTCATAAGGATAATTAGCCGCACCCTTGAGACTTGGGGTAGCTCTGTGAGCTTTTCAGGGTACCTTTGCTCTCTGAAGAGCACCATGCCCTCCCCCCTCCTTAGTGTTTTTGTCTAGATCTCTAAGTTGGGGTCTGCATGGTCAGCCAGGATTCTGGATGAGGAGAGCACAGATTCAGATAAGTTGAAAGGACCATGTGTGAGCAAAAAATGTCCTGTGTTTGAAGTCACTGGACATTTGGAATAATTTATTACTCCAGTGGATTCCAGGAGTTCCCAGCGCATGCAAGAAGTATCTATGCTCAATATATTTATTTACTTATTTTGATCTTTGTCCAGTTTATTCTGTTAATTTTTTATTTATAGTGATGCAACACTGGTTTATAATTTTGCTTGCAATTTGGAAAATAGGGTTCCTCCTTTGAGTGTCTGTTACCACAGTGCACTTTCCAAAGCACCCATGTCCACCACCCTCGTATATTTTGTTCCCTTCCCCTTCCATGTATATTTAAAAAAACACTCCAATTGTTTTCCTAATAAGGGAGATGATATTGCTTTCAATTGTTCATGTAAATAAAATAGTGCCATAGAACATTTTACATTTATAGGTACATTGCCATAGCCCCGGTAGATTTTATCTTGAGCATTTTGGCCGATACTACCAAATGTGTCCTCAAGAAAGTTGTACCTGCATACTATTAGTCAGAACCATAAGAAAGCACACTGACTCACATTGTAGCCAATATTACATATAACCTCAATCATTTAATATGTGCAAGATCTGATGAACTAGAACTGTCTTCCAGCATTGCTTAGTTTCTTTTTTAGATTGTTGATTTGACAATATTTTTACATGCCTTAGGTATGGCCACATACTCTATCATCTGTTGCTAGTCTTCATCTATTTTACTATTATTTGTTTTTTCATGTGGATTTTAAAGTAGCATTTGTTAAACATCCTTATCCTTATATGTATTGCAATATTTTCTCTTCCCTCTATCTTTAATTCTATTTCTGGTGTGCTGTGTTTATTACATGAGGTTTTCATTTGCATTAGCAAAAGCTATCTTCCTGATGGATAAGGAATCTACAATTTGTTTTTTTTTTCCATTCAGCAAAACAGTACAAAATGAATTTATTTTACATTTTTCTTTATTTTTTGATTACTATGCTAATATATTAGTTATTAGATACCATTCTATGCATTTTATATTTAATACATCATTACATCATAATGAAGTGTTTTATGTATATCATATAATATATAATATTTATCAATATTACTGCGTATGAATCATATATCATTATTCCTTAAATTACTACTATAATTGTGCATTGAATTATTTTATCAGACCATTAAAGGTTTGAAAGGCTTGTTTTATTTTAAATCTTAAATTCAACTAGAATATATTTCAGTGAATGGTGTAAAGTGGCGGCTGAATTTTTTTTTTTTTAATGAGAAATAAGGACTCATGATGTGCTGGTACATCGGCTTTCCTCATTGATTGATGTGCTGTACTCTTTCTGTGCCCATTCCCATAGATTTATTCCCTTCATTCTTTTCCTGGTTTTTATTCTGTCATTTTGCTCATCTCTGAATTCTTTGAGCAATAGATTTTATTTTGATTACTTTACCTTTACAGTGAATTTGGATATCTGACAAGGGGCATCTTCCTCCATTTTTCATTTTCAAAGCTATATTGACCATTTACACACATTTTCTTTTAATATACACAAAATTAAAGTCATCACATCATGCTTGATGTGGAATTTTATTGAGTATACATCTGGGTTAGTTTGCACAGCCAAGAGGGAGATGCCCTGCCTTGGGTCACAACCCAGTGCCAGGCTGGGCAAGAGTTGTCTTCACCCTCTTCCCCAGAAGAGGCTGCTTCTGGGGTTTCTACTGAGTCATCTGGATGAGGGGGAGTAGTGACCAGGCCATTCTGACCCAGCAGGGACTTTCCCAGCTTCTGATCTCCCTCCAGATTCCCCTGCTAGATTGGCCAAGACTTTATCGAGCTTATATTGCTGCTGAGTTTTGGTCTTCACCCAACTGAGCTTCCTAACCTTGACATTTATCAGTCCCTAACACGTTGCCACCAAATTTTGTCCCACACTATGCTTCTGGAGGTCTAAATGCATGCACATTTGGAAAGAACTGGTTTATTTGCACTGTTGGAACTCAACTAATAATGACAATTGTTCTTGAAAATGTTAGCCATCACCCTCATGAAAACAAACCCCATGATATAACCCAATAATACATCCATTATAATCAAAAGTAGTGATTTGTTCATTCTAAAAATGCATACCAGTATGAAGGTACAACACTAAAGTGTCTGAAGCATAAGTATCAAAGTTATTTGCAATGCTGAGTCTCTGCCATGTGGGCATATCACTCAATATGTTCCTTTTCCTGGCTTTATTTTTTTTTCCAATAGTACCATGAGGTTCATATATTATGAGAAATTTCTTGCTGTCTGATCTTAAATACAATTTAATATTCTCAGTCAATTTATTTTCTCTAAGAAATAGTTTCTGAAGAAATGATTTTATGTATTCAACATGTAGTAAATTTTAATTTTAATAGTTGACTTTTTACGGTAATCAACATGAAATTGCAATATATTATTTAATATATCATGAAAACCAAATGTCAGTTGCCAAGCTTACCATGTTTCAAACAGCACAGGTCAGAATTGTATTGACATGAACGCATTTAAGCCAGATTGTGTTCCAAGCTGAAAATTATGTAATGCCTCCTTCCTTGGGGAAGGAGTGGGAGGTAAATGAGAGAGATGCCTAGAAGTTATTGACTGTTATGTGAAGAGAAACATTACAATGGGGGCTGAATTATATGTGAAATGTTAATATCACTATTTTAGAAAATCTTGATGTGCCTCAAAATCTATAAATTATTAGGACAGGAAAATTTAACATTCTGTGGAGAAATATGTACACTCAACTGCTTCATACAATGACATACAGCCATATTTTCTTGGTATTGTCATGTAGCTTTGTTCTTTCCAGAAAGATACACACGCTACTAGAATGAATTATCCATTCATTTATTTTTATCTTCAACAACAATTCATCATCCAAAATGAAAGCAATCAACTTCATTTTTCTGTAGACAATGGAACAACCCATGTGTATAATCCCTTCACTACTTTGTCGCCTATGGAAGTCATGAGGTCCAAATCTACTTCTATTTGCTAGAGAAGTTAGGATGATTGTTATGGGCTATTTGAAAACCATTCATCAACATCAAGAAAAAAAATGTCTCTTTTATGTTCAAGTTTCTTAACATTAATTGTGTTAAATTTCAATTAATTTAATGAAACTTGAAAGAATAGTTTCTAGGATATAACTTCAGACTCACTGAATTTCAAATGTGTGTTCAAACAGAAATGTATTAGTAACATCCAATTGAAATATATACAGAACTTATTAAATGTCTTATAATAAGTGGAACCCAAAATTGACCAGTATTAATCTAGACCAAAAGCTCATTACCAATTTTAATGCTTTGCTATCATCAATCTTAAAAGGCTGCTACAAGATTTATGAAGTACATATTTAATTTATCAGAGCACTAAGTCATCATTTAGAAAGGTGCTCCTGAAAATTCAAAACAGAATGACAACAGCAAAAAAGAAAAAATGCTCTTAGGTAGTCAAGATCTAAACAGGTTATAGAAACTTAAAAATAATTTGAACAGGGAACATTTAATACACAAAATTATTAACAGGGATATCCTATAACAGTTAAGAAAATTCTATGTTACTCTGTAACCAAAGTAGATAACTCAAAGAAAGACAAATATGTGCCACCCACTGATGGCGGAGAAACTGGGCCAAAACTGGTCCAGAGTATCTGGGTAAACTGAAAACATAGCTGGGTGGTAGGGGGGCGCTAATACTCTATGGAAGTAACTGTTGCTGGGATTAGTCACATACAAATTGCAGGCAACAAAATGGTGTAAACATGAAATACCTAGATGAAAACATAGAGCCAAGATGTCCCATCCCCCTGTCACACTGACAAAACTTAACATCCCACCACTACCAACAAAACCAACTATAGAAAGGGCCCAACTTTGCTTTCATACAGCAAACAATGAAAACTAGATTTAGGGCTGAGTGGGTATAAATTGATCATCCTCACTATTGCCTTGAAGTTTTCCTTATTTAATTATTTCTATGTGGACAAATGTCCTTTAGTTCCCAGAGAAATTATCAATTCTCAACCAGAGTTTAGAGAATGACTCTCAAATGAGGCTCCTTTGATGATAAATATAACATACCCCAAATAACCTTATCTGTATATTGTAATTGCAATTTTTTTTTGTTTGAAAGAGGGAAGTGTAAGAAGCAAAGTAATTAGTCCCATTTTACATTTTTTGTATGTATCTGATTTCTAATTTGGGGGATTTTTTCCCTTTAGCATTCTGTTTTAGTTTTACAGAAATTATCTTTTCAATATATGTGAATTTTTGTGAGAATCGGTGCCTAACACTCTAACTCTAGTGAAGACTTACACTTATACAAATTGTGGAAGGATGCTCTGTAAGAAAAAAAAAAAATACAAAGATAAATTCTGCGATGCATGTGAAATATCCTATTAAACCCAATGAAAATGGAGATCTTTTCCAAGTTCTTCTTAGCCTGAGCCCCAAAATTCTCACAGCCACTTAATGGTCCCAAATTAATGGAGGTTGAAAACATACTAAACTAGAAATAAACATCATTTTGCAGTGACTGAAATCAAAATAGCTTCCTTTTCCGCAACTGACAAGATCATGACTTCATGAACACACTGCGAGTGTTGCCCTCAACATCGTAGAATATCTTTACTATGTGGCCGTAAAACTTTAGCTTCATTAGTTTCACATTAAATTTAACCCGACTCATCAATCCAACCCTAATTTATTAAGATTCTATTCTTTACTTACCTCTTTTATTGAATTTCCTTTTATTCATGCTGTTTGGTTTATCCAATGCATCATGATTCTTGGTCTTCTGTACATATCTACTAACGAGAGGCAGGCTAATAAATTTAGGAATATGTCATGGAAATACTTTGCAGTAATCCATATATTCACGATTATCACTTAAACTCTTTGACTTTTCGATATCATGTAAGTAATCACACTAACTACATGATCTATCCCCTGCCTATTTCCTTGACCTCAACTTCCTGGGCTTCTGCAATACATGAAGATCATTCTACTACCTCAGGATCTTTGTACTCCCCTAAACATCTGATGGTCTTCTCCAAGCATTTACCTAGCTGACTATTCATTGTTTGTATCTCAGCACATCTCCTTAGTGAATAAGATATTTATAACCCAAACAAGCAAAAGCTATGAGTCTTCAGTAGAAAATATGGAGGCCAATAATTCTGGCCTGGGCCTTTCTTTACATCTCTATACTTGATTAACTTTAATGCCTTGACCTGCTGTCTTGCTTATCGTTCTAAAGCATCCTGACCAATTTTCCCAAGGGCCTCTTTGGCAGATCCTGATATTCATCTGGAAAAAAAAAAAAAGACTGTGCATTGAAATAAAGATGGGGTAAATGTTCTTTTAGGTTTCTTCCCATGAAACTATGAGATGGACTTTTCCTCAAAGCAAATAATCTTGTTTTTTATTATATAATAGTTAAAATTTCTTTCTTTCTCCAGCAATTTTCTTATCCTCATGTGCAAACTTCCGCTGCCATCTACCTTCCTCTCTAGCCTCCATTTTTTTTTCAAGCTCTACCTTATTTAGTTTTTGCTTCCATATTTGGGAATAGAAATGTAACTCTCCTGTCCAAAACATACCATCAATTCACTTTGAGATCTTTGATGTTTGATGCTGGAGTTTGAGAGCAGTTGATGGGATACTGGAACCAAGTAGAATTGCTTTGGAACTTGAATAATATCCTTGGTATTATGGCTTATGAGAAGTCAATGGATTTCTAGATTAGAACAGACTTTGGCATGCTTATACCAGTTCAGCGCTTCTTCAGGCTAGCAGATGGTTCAGTAGACTAAAGTGAAAGATGATGGATGCCTGTGTGGTGAATGGAAGTCATAATTCAACTGAAGAGGTGTGTGGCCTGATGCCTTTGAATCACATAAGTGATTGTAAAGCAATGACACCTCAATATGCAAAATATATATACAATCAGAGATCTGATCATTTGCAAAGTGAGTTCAGTGGGACGTATCATTTTCTTCAGTCTTTCCTTTATAAAAGCAAAGAGGAAATTACTACAGAATTAGTATCTCTCTATGTGTGGTCTCTGACACAAAAATCTCAAACCACAAGAGAATGGGGAAGTGGGCAAAAATGTCTCTTTGGTAGAGACAGGGTATAATCTTCTGGTTCCAAGCAGGCTTGTATTAGCCACGCCCAAACATGATCCAGACACCATGACTTATAATTCTTGAGGTCTGGGTGGTGGGGGTTAACTTGGAGCTATCTTTTTTTCCCACAAAGTCACAGTCTGTGCATGGGCTTGAGGAGCAATAGGCTTGTTGTTTCTTTTATTCATAGCCATATTTCCATCACTATTAATCATGGTTTGCATATACTAGACATTGAACAAATGGTTAGTCCATAAAAGAAATCAAGGGTTTTAACATCCTAGTTTTATATTTTAAATATAGAAAAATCTCTTACCTATTAGGAAAGTAGTCTTTTCTATCCTTGCATTATGAGTAAAATCTTTCAAGGAACATTGTGAGGAAATACTTTTGAAATATAGTGTATTACTAATATTAACCCTGAGACGGTAACTTTTAATAATAAATGGTATTATTCTACTTCTTCCCTTCCTTCCTCCTCTCTTTCTCTGACGCACACACACACACACACACACACACACACACACACACACACATCTAGTGTCTTCCCTCCCCAAAAGAAAATCTAATAAATCTGGATTGATGCCATCTCTAAAACAAAGCACCTCTTAAGCCATTTATTCCTGGCATTGACTATAACTGAGAAAGTAGTTTGAAATATATCAAGTAACAATTCAACATGCTGTGGTGATACTAGTTACCCTAAGGAAAATGTACCAGAAACATCAATTTAAAAACCCAATATACTATTTGATCTCATTGAACTCACTTGATCTTCATCGCAGCCAGTTAGAAGGTTGATAAAAAAGGATCAATAAAGGCAAAGTTTCTGTAGACACAGGGTCTCCAACACTGAACTCCAACTAACTCTCAAATTTCTTTCTGTTGTAGGAGGAAAATACTGCCTCTTTGGTGTTAAGTGTTTATGTCTAAGTTACATAAGCTAGTTTATTCAAGCTGTATGATGGTTCTCACATTGTTTGTTTTAATTTCTGTGTGTGTTGAATAGCAAATGAACAAAAATGAGTTTGAGTAGTATATTGTATGAAATTGGTTTTATTTTAGACAGTGTCTTTATTGTATGACATTGGTTTTGTTCTAAACCTGACTTGAATTTCCAGGATCTATAATTACATAAATCATTTGTATAAGTTTGTGCAAGTACTAAAATTTCTACTACTTTATCTAGGAAATGAAAATAATCATAGAACTAAGCCATAAATACTGAAAACAGTTTGATATTTTACATGAAATAAGCAATGAACAGTAGCAGTCATCGCTATTAGCATTATTGCTGATGTTGTTATAATGGGTGATGCACTATGAACTCATGGTGATTAACTGGGTAATGCTGTATGTAATTTGTGACTGCAAATCACCCCTGGTTGGTTTATAACTTTCCCCCCTTTCTTCTTAGAGTCCTTGGATATTTATAGTGCATGTTAGCTTGTTATATTTTATGTATTAACATGAATTGCTTTAATTTGTTTTATAATTAAGTGGGACTTCAATTAATGTGTAGGTGAACCAATAAATACATGACTGTAAATAATAGTCATATATATATATATATACTAATTTGGGACTATAAGTTATGAAATGTCATAAGATCACATATAATTTTGTTCTATGAAATGTAAGACAAGATGTGGAAGATACAACCTCTAAGGAATACACAAATAAGCTAGAATCAAACTTTACACATGTGTAAACTTACCCTGGAACTGCTTAGGACTGTTTGAATATTAGGGGGACTTCACTGAATACGTGTCAAAAAATACATAAATCTGGTCAATGGACGTACTTTTGAGAAATAAAAGATTTACATTAAGTCAACACAGATCCCCTTTCTATAAATGGCCATGTAGCATAAGACATAAACATCCAAAGAAATAATTCTAATCAGGCAGATGGCATCATAATAAACTGGAGTATTAAAGTGTATGCATGCGTGTATGTATGTGTGTGTTGGGGGGTAGAAATGGATATTTGAATGATATGTATCAGTTTTAACTGGGAGAATCTAATCAATTCCAAAAACTATCAGCTTGAAAATTATGACTATCACCTGGGCACTAATTACTAAGCAATATATAGAATTTGCATTTTAAATATTGCAACTGTACTTTCACAGAATTCCAGTCTCAATAGGTAGCTGATTTCTCAAAAAGCTGGAACTTTCTTCCCACAGCACTCTGAAATGATATTCCTGGAACTGGCTGTGATGAGTATCAAGGCAAAAAAAAAAAAATGCAGCCTTGTATTTGGCCCTGTGGATGAAATGCTATACCTGGGAAACAGTACAATTTCCAATGGATGGAACAGAATTGAGTCTCTAATAGAGCCTTTTCAGTACTGGTTTCATACTTTAATCACCTGGGTGTTTCCTTGGAAGAAAGAAGAAAGGACATAAAGGAGGAGTAAGGAGTAACAAAAGAGGGGGGAGAGTGGGAAAGAGAAGGAAGGAAATGAGGAGAAGGAGGAAGATGAAGATGGGAAGTAGGAGGGAGTAAGAGAATACGGGTGCAAGAGAAATGGAGAGGAAGGGAGAAGAGACAGAGAAGGGGAAGAGGGAAAATTTGTCTTGGTCCTTGGCTAATCAAATCTGAATCTCTGGGAGGGGCTCAGGTATTAATAACTGATAAAACTAATGAAATTGAATGTAATGTACACCAGGCTGGAAACCAACCTAGTCTAAGGCAAAATTCCTCAAACTTACAGGGCCTGCGCATCGTCCCAGCAGCTTGCTGAAACAGATCCATGTGCCTGACACCAGAGGTTCTTGAGTCTCAGCTCCTGAACACATTCTCCAGGAGCCCGGAGGCTAGCATTTCTGAGAAACCCCAAGAGAATTCTTGGCTTGTGAAGGACAGGTTCAGCAGCAGTGCTCTAGAATATGGCTAGCGAAGCCCCTAGAAAGAGGCAGAGAAGGGTATTGACTAGAGGACAGTTTCTCAGAGATTGTCTCAGTTCGAGAAAGTCCAAGCACCATAAATACCTATTGGGGCTTTGCTAGAGCTGCCAAAGCTTGGACTCTACTGAAGCCAGCCCTGTATGCTAACAAGATTCCCAGGTGATAACAAGTGCATTCAAATGCAAAAGCCCTGTCCTGATTCTTAACTTCAATCACTCACTGGGATCATGAGGGAGCTTTTAAAACTACCAAGGATACACTTGAACTGATAATAAAGGTAAACTGTGCCTTAATTTAAAAAACAAAACAAACAAACAAACAACAACAACAACAAAAAAGCTGCTGCTGCCTTTGCACTACCGTAGGATACTTTCTCAACATCTCTGGGAGTTTCTAGAAATTGCCATGGAATTCTTCTGTGTAGCCAAGTGTGAGAACCTCTGTTCTTGAGAACATCATCTGAAGTGATATTACACAGTTTCCTTTTCTGTTCTCCCAATCTCTGAGTCTGTACAGCATTCCATGATAGATACCCACCCGTGCCTGTTAGTGGCATCCTCTCAAATGCAAATACAAAGGTGGGCATTGTTTTATCAGTCATTCACATCTGAGAGCTGACATAATTGATTAGACTCTGGGAACAAAAGAGTCTTGATGGAGACTGGGAGAATAGGGGAAATGAACAATTTGAGGTATGGAGTTCCTTCCTGTACTGAGAGATGAATGAAAGCTTGAAGTGTTGACCATGGGAGTGTGACTAGTTAATGCTCCTTCAACCAAGAGTAACATGCAGAGACTCTGAGCAGCTGGAGGAATGACATCAAACAGTGGAGATGGATCGGATAACTGATAAGAAATTAATATAAAAAGGACTGTGAGTGGAGAGGGATTATAAAATTATAATAAATTACTCTGAGACTCTATTGGAGAAGCTGTAAGTGGTTGATGATGTAGCCATTGAAAGGATTAGCGGTAACTCTATTATTACAGGTGTACTTGGAATGGTGAGTTTGCTGAGGTCCCATTTCTTGTCTTATAAGTTTCAGGTGCTCAGTAAGATTTCATCTATCAATTCTCTAGTCATACTGACTTGCTCCCTCGTTAGAACATATTAGTCCTAGACCCATGATTGAATGAATGAATATGATAAATGTACTTCCAATCAATGTCTGCTAGGTCTACTAGGATTGTTGTGATTTTTTTTCTTTAATACCTCTTTAATGTACAATTTCTTTTATATACAATTGAGAAATACACTGAGTTAATTGGAATTAGGAACATATTAAAGAAAAAGTCATGTCAGAGTTCCTCTTATTTAATGCATCACCTGTTTGAATAGGAACCAAGTGATGATTGGGGACAACTAGATGTCACATAACTAAATTGAGAAGAAGAGCTCACAATACCCACCTGCATTCCTCTCCCACAATATATACACTCTCAGAGACAATTTGCAAGGTGTACACTTGTGTATTATTTTTGAAATAACTCCTGTTAATCTCATTTCTTGATAAATAAATGCCAGAAATGACAAAAGAAGTTACTTTAAACTATTGCTTTTATTATAATCACACTGGAGCACAAATAAATAAGCACAAAAGTATTGTAAAATATTTTCAATGCACAAAAGAAAACAATTTTCTTTCAAACAACAAGTGATTACTGTAGTCGTATCAAAGTACATTTATAATTACATGTTACCTAAAAAAATCAAGTACAAAAATTAAGAGAAATTAAAATGTCAGTGTTCATATTATTATGTATAAGAAATGGCTAACAACACAGAAGTAGAGAAAACTGCTATCTAATGTTTATTTGCACAATTTTTCAGGCACATACCTGACAGTTTTAATGAGTTATGAAAAATGCAATCTGACATTCAGTTTTTTAGATATGGTAAACATGATTTACTGGCATGGATGCTAAATGGTTTCTTTTAAAAACCCTGTCTTTTAAAAATGTAGTGCCATTACCCACTAAAAAACATATTATATCATTTTCTCAATAGCTATTTGTTTCAATTTCTTGAAAAGAGCAAGAAAGTAAACATACAATTGCTAAATACGTAAACACATTTTTAGTGCAAGGTAACAAGAACTGTGAATTTACTGTGCTTTGTTTTTATCATCACAGTGCACTTCACACAAATGGCTACACTATAAATGTTAACTTAAGGAGTTTCAAACAAAAGAAGTGCATACTAAACATTTTCATATTTATTATATACAGTATGTATACTGTATGTGGGTGTATACAAGTGTAAATGTTGATGCTTTTAGGGTGGGCGAACCCAATCATATTTGGGAACAACTGAACATTTCCAAAAAGATCTTCATACATGTGAGTTGTGATAAATTCAACTTTTCTTATAAAGATGTTTCCCCTTAAATTTGAAACTGTATTTAAAGAGAAATGTGATCAGACACTTTTTTCATAGGACACCAATATGCTATGATACAATTGACCCAAATATCACAGGGTTTTAATTTAATCCAAACCCTAAGCCATAATGTTCAAGTCCAACACGGCAAAATGTGTTATCCTTTTACTGTTTTACATAGATACCAGCACATATTCTATGTGTACATAGAGAGGTTTACACAAAAACAGTTTATACTGAGACATTAACTGTAATATGTTTTAGTATTTTATTTGGACTGTACACTTGATCTGAAAAATAAAGAGAATACCATATATAAACACATAAGAGATGTCAAACACATGTGATATATATTTCTTAAAAACAACTGACTTTGTTTTTAATATATGAATGATTGCATAATTGCAGGGACCACATCTTTTTGAATGTCTAACTTCAAGTGCTTCAGAAATCTGAAAAAAATAACTAAGAGATAAGTTGCTCAATGATGAACTGTGAAATTAATAATGTTGACCGCATTCTACAATTAGCTATCAATTTCCCAGTACAGAGAAGATGCAGTGAGTTAATCTTAAATACGATAAGTAACTTTTTTCTTTAGCTTTCATTTATGTTGGGGAGACAAAGAATTGTGAATCACTCTTTTATTCTACTTCTAATCCTTTGCAAGGGTGAATTATTTCTCCTTTCAGATCACTTACTGCTTAAATCACAACATTTTCTTAATCTCCTAGGTAGCCATATTCAGTTTACAGGTTCTTCACTATTTTAGGGACATGACTTACCTCAACAGATACATGATAATAAAGTGACATTGCATGAGCAGTGTTGTGTTGTATTATTTAATTAGTGAAAACAACAGCCAAATAGGTGACTTGAATGTGTCTATCCATTAGAACTACCTATTTTAATTATTTTTCAGTTTCCCAACTGTTTTAAATGGGTGGACACTAACCTTCATTTATACAAATCAATCACTTTCACTCCAAACTTGCTTCAACAGCATAACCATGGGGCTGGGAGGGGGGGAAGGTGTCATCTCCTCAAAGAACTACTGCAGATACCTCAGCAGACACTATCTCCTGGGGGCAGGCAGAAGTGAAGGATTTGATTTTTCCATCAGTTCTAAAGAAATTCGTCTCTTGCCTGCTAAGGAGTCTTTTCACATAAAATAGCATTATGCTGACAGTCAATAATTCTGTAACTATAAAAATTTGCTGTGAAAAGCCTTTTTCATAGGCATGAGTTCTTTCAAACTGATAATCAGTCCATGATACAATTTGGCTTTTGGCACTGCAAAAAAATATATATAAGATTTATCATTCTGTAGAGTTCTAGTTGTAGGTGGAATGTTTTTGCCACCTGCCAAATTCATAGGTTGAAGTATCCTGATTGACTGCCCCAGAGAGTAAACTTATTTTTCTCTCTATCCTGATAACCTCTTTTTCTCCACATAAAGAGGCATTACACACAGAGGCAATTAACAATAGAATGGCTTTTGCCACAGAGGTTAAGTCACAAGGATAGGCATAGACTAACAGTTCTTGAGTCACAGATCACCAAAACCACTTTTCCAAATCTTTCCATAACGTCCCGTTGAAATTTGGAGAAATCAAATGAAAATGGCAACCAAAGATTCAGGTTTCAAAGGTTACCCCCTCAGAAAATATATTTCTGTAGAAAGCAGAGCATGAGGCTTGCAACAGCATGAAATTGGTATATTAATAGGAAAGGTTGACTCCAACACTAGTCACTTTAGTACCTCTGTTTCCTTCGTGACAAGCAGTCAGCATTAAATATATATATATAATATTTATGTGTATGTATATAATACATATATATATTCTGACTTATTAAGCAAGATATGGGAAAACTGATATCTGAAAAATCACACTTGCAAATGTTATCTAAATATACATTTCAAGGAAATTATCCAATCACCATAATAATCCTGAATATTTATACCAAGATCATCGTAAAGATTCTGAGAGCTGATGCCTTATGCTTGAGGGACTGACTTGAGCATATGTGGTCATAACTTACATCAGGATAACAACTCATCATAAACACAGTTTATTTCAATGTTGATATTCTCTTAACATATTTCATAACTCTTAAGGTTTTTGTTGCATTGATTGTTGGGTTTGAAACATAATCTAGCACTGGTGAAATATGGCCACAGGATTTATTTAACCTACTGAAGATCTCTCCATGATTTCCTGTAATTGTGTTTCTGCTTATTTTTTTCACCACCTCGTTTATACAAGCAAATCTAAAACTTTAGGAAGCATTATGTATACAGTTTTCCCACTGAGTATTCATTCACACGAACAGGCACACAAAACAGATACACACATCCCCACCTACCTTTTCTCTCTTATTCTTCCAGAATTTTAATTGGACATCAAAATATACATTAATTATAAAATATTAAAAAATTATTTTATAACATTTCAAAGGCTTGAAAGAAACTATTCTCGATAAAGCATTACTCAGTTTTTAGCAATATAGATTACAAAAATTCCCTACCTCCGGTCATATTTGGTTTTATTGAGCAGCACTGAACTATTGCTGTCAAAATCCTTATATGGGGAAACCACCATTATGATAGCTTCAAACACATACTTTTGCTCTCAGAAATATAATACTAAATTGATTGTTAAAGAAGAACCACATACTGTCAATTTTAGGAAGCATAAATAGTAATTTAAATATAGAAAATATATGCGATAGTTTCATTTGTTTTATTCATCCGTGTCAATATTTATTTGCAACGGACAATTTACTCTTAAAAGATATATATTATATGATTTGTTTAACTCAAATTTCACCACCACGTAAAATGGAATTCACCCCTTCCCCTTCCCCTGCATTTCCTGTCTCTTCCTTGAAACAAAATCAAATAAACAAGTGGTCATAATTCTTTGGTCATGGCATCATAATCAGTGAGAATGGGTTAGTGATAATCATGCACAGATTATGACCCCAAAATGTGGTGAGATTAGTTTTGAAAACTTAACAGGAAATCCTACCCCATTCATGAACCTCAAGGTTGAGAAAGCTTGGCAATTTCATGTACTAAACAAAAGAAAATTTGCCTGGTTGAATGCTTGTTTCTCGTTGTGTAAGAGAGAAACAAACATAAGCAGGAAAAGCTACTTGAGCACAACAACTGCAGTGCCTCAACACCACTGGCCCCACCTGCTCAAAAGCAGTCGACCTCTTTAGCTTTTGGTTCCTTGTCCTTTCCATCGTCACAGTGAACCCTGGTCTCCTCCACTCAGATCAATGATAAAAGGACCTATATTCCTCGAGTCACTTCTGAAGGAAATATTTTCTGTTGGGATGTTTAAAAATATCCTAGTAACGTTCTATGGAGGCCCCTAACCATCGATACATAGCATGATATTGAAGAGGAATTCTTAGAAAGCCAAAGTATGGAAATTGGTGTTATTGATTTCATATGGATGTCCAAATGGAACATTACTTTTGCATTCATTTCCTGTCAAACCCTCAAAACCTGACAAAGCAACAGATGCACTTAATGAATATGATATTCAACTTCTACAGCACTAGCACCAGATCAGATATTATGTGATTGAACATGATTTATAGCTGTGAGTTCTTGCACAGAAGCCGAATGTGGGCAGAAAATAAATAAATAAATGAAAAAATAATAAAAGGCATCAAGGGATTACATAGAAAAGAGATAACAAACCAGTTAATACCGAAATTATATCATATAGTAAAACTCTTGATATTTCTGTAATTTATATACGTATAATGTGTATTATTTCAGGTATCACCCATAAACTAGTAAAATATTTACATCTTAATATCTTCTGGATTCAAAATAATCCGGGATAAATAAGTGTGCCTTCATTGCAAGGAAATATACATTTTATCTGGAACTTGCCATGGCAGGCACAGCTTCCCATGGGTTTTCCAGGGAAGTGCTGGCATTTCACTCCGATAAAGAAGACATGTAACAGTTACTTATCGCATGACCGAGTCGAACTCCCTCTTGCTGTTTAGTGACGTGACACGCACGCCATCTTGTACAGTCATATGGCGGTATCCCAAAATACCGTTTGCTGTTTAGAATATGGCGGAGGGCTGTATTTCTTTGCACCTGCGTTCTTCTTCCAGCTGGGTAGGATAGGCATGCTATCCTGTTTGCAAAGGCTCTTTTCCGTTTTCTGTCTAGCCTTTATTTCTTTGCACAAGCAACGCTTTTTCTCAATCATCTCAAGCATTGTATGGTCTCCATGAAACCACTGCATGCATGCCACCTAGCAAAAAAGAAAGAGTGAATACAGAAGAAAAAAGATGGAATGAAAGCAAATTATGTTTGCTCTGTGCTAGGAATTGTTTCAAACACTCCGTTGTTTCTATATCTTTGTAATTCTCACAGAGTATGAACTCTACGTAAACTTTGTACTTACGTTAGTAAACATTGTTATATTATTAAACATTAACAACGTATTTGTCTAGAATATTCTGAAATGTCAAGGTATAGAAATAAAAACCTTTCAACTGTTTTTAAACAATATTTTATATCTCATATTTTATCTGTTACTTCTATGCTGACTCCATTGTCTTATAGGTGCCAATATGTCTTAAGTTCAATTACTGGAATTACTTTTCTGTGAAATCTAATATAGTTGTGTGATGTTTTGATGATTTTTAATGAACATTTTGATTCTTGAAATAAAATGTAGGTTTGCGTAAATGACTCACCTCAGTCACTGACTCTAATGTTACAATTTTAGGATAAAGATCAGACCAAATATGCATCGATCGACATGTTTATTCTCTACCAAAGCCTGTCCTAGGTACTTTTCAAAACTTAATTCATTGATTTCTCACAATGATTTTCTGAAGTAATGACTATTTATTAATCCAACATTATGAGTAAAGTCAGCCTGAAGGAAATTTGGTCACTGGATTAGAGCTAAAGAGCCAACAAATCGCAGAGATACAATTTGAATCCAAGAGTTCATGTCCAACACCATGTCTCTAACCAAGATTCTGTATTCAACTCTCAGTGTGAAGCAGAATGGGAAAGGACTGGCATGATGGGTTAAAACAATACACTCAATGTACAGATGAAAAAATCAAGACTTCAAGATGTTACATATCCTGCCAAAGTCAGGCAAGTAGGTTTTGGTGTGGATAAGGCACAATCAAATTCTCCTCATTCCTAATGGAGCAGGCAGGACCAAGAGCTAGAACAGTCCAACCCCTGGATGTATGAAATTCCCCCTTATCCACTGTATTTCTGTACTTCTTAGCTTATTTATATGAACAACTGAATTGATGATATCTCCATTTCAGAGGTGAATATAAAATTAAATTAGATAATGAAGGTAAAGGCATTTTAAGCACAGAACAGTGTTCCCCAAAACTTTATTCCTAACGCTGACAAATACCTAGCAGTTCTCCATACTTTTTCTCTGCTAAGAATGTGTCGAGCTTGTTACATGCTACACTAAATTATCCCAGAGAAATTAAAAGTTAGGATTTATATACATGTACAAAGTAGAAAGCTGATTCTCAGAAAGTTTGGGAAATTACATCAAGGTCACAGATTTTAACTGTGACATAGACAGAGACCAAACTCAGATCTGTCTGGCTCTATGTGAATATTCTTTCTACAATAGCATAGGTCATCCCTTGAATGTCATTTAGAAAATTTAATAGTAGTCACTGTTGTTTATACTACCATTTTCAAATACTACTTAAAAATACAATTATATTTTATGGCTTCATGAGAGAAATGCTTATCAAATAAATCAAAGACTTGAATTTGGAGTCCAAAGATGACACTTAATATAAATGCCTAACTTGATCTAAAGTTCCTTGAAAGGGTAGATAGGCTGTCTTTCTTTACGTGTTTTGGTATCTTCCAGCCCGTGGTCCCTTGAACATGACCATTCTCTTTTTAACTCAGGCTTCTGTGTTTGTTGAATTAATCTGACCAGTAAGATTTTGTTTCAATCTGAGGCTGCCAAAGTGATTCAGAAAGTTTTCAAGAGATTTATGATACTTTAGAATTTAATTATCTATGTAATAAAAATACGGGAACCCTATTTTGGTGGAAATATAAGCAAAATTTATTGAGCAACTGTATACTGGTGTAAATGGAATTTGTAACAGTTTTTCCAAAGGGTTGGCCCCAAATCCCATCCATATCACAAGCGAAATATGCAGAGAAGAGCCAGTCAACTCCCAATAAAAGTTTTATGAATAAAACTAGTGTCAAAGCTAGTGTCATTGAATAGTTTTTGCTATGTCTCATAAAAACTCTTAAAATAAATTTTTCTTTGTAAAGTCTCACTGGATATTACACATTTTAATGAAATTGCAAAAGCTCTAGTCTTTTCAAGTGTATGGCATTTCTTATAATACTATGTTGATATTTGCACTTATTTACATGTCTGTAAAACCATTACATCATCTAGCATGAAATTTCTTTTAATATTTATAGGGTGTATGCTTGACTAGAAAACATTAATTTACCCGGATGGCTCTGACAACAGTGTCACCAATATGTTTCATAGTTGTTATGATGCATTATGAATGTGTAAATATAGTGTATTATAATAAACCAGTTTCAGTCCTTTAAAGCTGTATGATACATACAGATGTCAACCTATTAAGTATAATCTATCCTTTAGACTATGAAGAATGCAAGTTTAAGGATAAAGAGTTATAAAATATTATTTTCATATTCTTTTGTCATTGTTATACTTATTAAATAAAACAAAATGATTATTAAAAATAGTCATATATGTACTTAATTGGTACAGTGGCTTAAAATATTAATAGAATAAAATCAATCCTTTTTAGGTCACCTTCCATAATATTTAACTAATGACTTCCTGACATACTAAACAAGCTTTATTTGGTGGACAGATGTATAGCAACATTAAGTTCAATGAGAAAGCATTGCCCAATATGTTAAAGAAGCCTAGATGTTAAATGATTCAAATATAGTTTTTTGGAACAGACTCAATTCAAAACAACAATATGTTTTAAACACTTTTGCAAATATTTCAAGTCTGATATAGAATCTTCTAGAATCTTCATGTTAAATCTATGATTTCTTTTAATTTAAAATATCCAAGAAAGTTATTCCAATATTAAAATGGAGGACTGTAGTATTTGCATCATTTGTAGGAAGGCAAATCTGCTTTCTGTATTTGCTATTTAATAGCATATTTTTCCCAATTCAGAATGATATATGCACCCTTGTGATCACTGCAACATTATTAACAGTGGCCAAGATATAGAAACAATCTAAGAGCTCATCCATCGATGAATAAAGATGTAGCTCACACACACACACACACACACACATGCACACACACTGAACACTACTCAGATATAAAAGAAAAATCTTGCCATTTGTGACACGAATCAATCATGAGGACATTATGTTAAATGAAATAAATCAGTTTAAAAAAGATGTAAAAAAGACAACAATTTCACTCATAGCCTATGATTTCACATGTAGAAGATAACAAAATAAGCAAGCAAACAAAATAAAACAAAACAGACACTAAGATTCCAATTAAGATGATAGTTTCAAGAAAAAGAGACAGTGGCAGGTAAAACAGGAAAAGGGGATGAATTTTACGGTGGTAGTTGGTAACTAGAGTTCTGGTTGTGATCCTCATGCAATTTATACAGATGATCTTATCTGCTGGTTCTTCAACTATCAGTTGTAACATAAATGAGGAATCTTTAAATCACATCAATAATTGTATATTCTAGGAAATAAAAGTATATAACCCCTGATATTGAGTATATTTAATCCAAAGACCAAAGGCTAGCACTGCTATGCCATTAAAAGTCTCCATATAATTACATAAAATATTTCCTTTTCTAAAATATGCAAAACATATAAAATATATATAACTTGGAATAAGCACTTGGTATTATTAAAAGTGATGCCAGAAGAAAATTGATACAATCATGCATAGATTTGTTGATTTTGTTTCTGTGCATGTAAAGAAAAAAAAACATAGTAATTTGTCATAGATTTAGCAGACAGGAAGTACCGTTCATGTGTGCCCTACTGATCTTAGACTCAAGCTCCACTGGGAATCTTCAGGCGTTTTAAAAAAAATAAATACATACATTCCTTAAACAATAGAACAAATACCAGTCATTTTCAGATGACCTAGGGGGAAATACATCCATGAACTTCATGTTGCTTTCTCTGTGTCAACTTCTCTAACCCAAAAAGTTAGCTTGATGAGGAATCATCATTTCCAATTTGAGAAGTAGGAGCTTTAATCTGGTTTCACAGAAGAAGAATTTCTGTGAATTGGGATTATACTAGATCTAAAAATTGGTATCCTTGCACATTTTCTCACTATTTTAGTATATATTTTTTTCAAAACATGATAATAAAAACAAATGTGTCACTATGGATTTCTTTAGATATTTTATAATGTTCACATGTTGTGGCTTATTTTTTTTAAAGGCTGTCAATCGTGTTTCAATAATTTATGATTTTCCCTCTTTAGCAAGTCACTAAAACCATAATTCCCAAGTCAAAGGCTAAGAGTATTTTAAGATTCTTTATACAGCTACAGTCTATTTGTCTTCTAGAAAAGTTAGGCCATTTTTCATTCGCACGAGCAGCGGGGAGCTGTCATACAGCATCTGAATTATGTTACTGAAGAAAACAAGCGGGCACGCCAACTAACTAAACAACTGTTCAAACTCTGTGTCAAAGAACACTTTGATTTCAAAATTCACTTCGATTTATAGTGAGTTGAATAATTTTTAATATTTCATGAATGTCTAATAAAAGAAGAGTGGATACACAAGCTAAATTTATTATCTTTATTTTCTAATGAGGTGGGAGTTTTATTTCATTTATAAAACATAATTTTTACAAACTTGGAGCATTTATAGTTTACTTTTGATAAATCAATTTCAAGTGCTGGACAGTATAAATACTCATTTATATTATTTCAGACAGATTTTTCTAATGTGCAATCAAAATATTTTTTCAATATGTCCCCATATTTCATATCCTTCAAAGCACTATCTTTGTGATAATCTATATGTTTTTCAACTTTTCATGGTTCTATGGGACTATATCTTGTACTGGTTTACAATTCTCCTTGCTGCTACAGCAAGTTATTAAAGAAGGAAAATATTTTAATTTTAAAAAGTGAGAGAAAAATCAAAACAATGAAAGGACAAATTTACTGTTTCATTTTCATGAGGTGAGACTATACGTTTATTTCAAATATTTAATCAGTTATTCAATCAGATATTTTAGTCGATTGTAATAGTGAAATCATATTTTAAATTCTGCAATTAATTCTATACTATATCATCATCTTAGGAAGTGAAAGCCAGTGTGAAACTTTTAACATTAGAATATATAAGTAAATTTGATCTTAAAGAAAGATGCATCTCAGTACTAAAAGAATTCCACATCATCAGGATGTGATCATTATCTTCTTGAAACATAAATCCAGGTGAATACACATATGCAAGCGTATATTTAGCCTCCTCCCCTCAAAAAGATATTGCTTCATTTTTCTGTACAAATGTAGTCTTCCAGGTACAGTAAATACATCAGAGTTGTTTTAAGTGTTTACTTATGTTACAATTATTTTTTTTGAAATCATTTTATTTTACTAAAAGAAAAATCTGTCTTGAAGGTTGTTTGGAAACCTGCCTCATGCACTTTTACACTCGCCATGAACACATACAGATACATGACACACACAAACACATGTCTATGTACAAACATGTATAAAAGGAGGGAGTATATATGCAAAGATGTTACTGGAAAAGATGATAACCTAAAGTAAATAAACTTTTGTATCTTAAGAAATCATCTCAAAACACATTCAAATGATTTTATAAAAGTTCTAATAAGTTGGCAAGTCATCGTCAACTTTAATCTTGTGATTTTGGAGTGAAGTAATCTCAGGAAAAATGTAGATAAATAAGCAGTGTATCAATAACAACAACAAACCTGATGTTGCTCATAAAACATGTTCTAGACATGACTTACACTGTGGGCAACCAGCATACGTCAATCCCTTTGGAGCTGGGTAAGTCTATAACAATGCCTTGTAACCGTTTTTGTAGATGATAAACTACAAAGTTAAGTAATATAACTGGTGTTACTTTCTCTATAGAAGGTAGAACTGGAATTGGAATTTGCAACCAAAACACTAAATGCTGAAGTCTGCATCACATGACTGTCTCATAGGGGAACCACAAACCCAATTATCATGGTGATTTAACCTCATAGTGCTCATAATCCAGGGATGGTTCTAGATTAAATGGGGAAGAAGGGGTCAGCTTCCTCTCAAAAGGTTGAGAGATTACAAGATTCATAACTACCAAAACTCTGGTGAGTAAGTGAAATGTTATCTGTTCTATTTCACCTTATCATTAAATTCACTATATTTCACCTTATCATTATATTTGCCATATGACAATCACTGTCTTCTCCATTGTTGCATGGTTAAGGGTACAACGTGTGTAGTGTTTCCTCTCACTGGCTAGAAGCTGTCTAACCCTCCACCTGCATGATTTTAGTCCCCAAAACTCTACCATCCCCTTTTTTAGGGGGAATCAAGATCACGAGCAAGATTCGTCTTTGGTGTGAACAGGATTGAACTGCAGAATAGCATGTTATCCCTCCAACCACAGTAGACCCTCATGTTTAATCAGGGTTCCTTGCACATATGTATGCTTGAAAGGCCCTAGAATATTTCCCCTCGGTTATCTTTAGCAACTTAAGGCTCAACTGCAAAGGTGACTTTCTGCTCTTCATTTAAACTCTCTCTTGACTTCCTTTTTAAAGCATTTGTCACGAAGCAATCAATGAATGGCATCCTGATATGGGTGGTGCTCTCACTACCACGTGTTGCATAACATTTGCAAAAGCGGTAGAATGCCTGTTTCGCCCCAATTTCATATCACCCCACTTACAAACTATTTACTCTCTGGTTGCTCCCCTGTGTAAATCTATGTTCTGATTATTTCAGCTCAGCTGGCTAAGTCACCAAGGAGGTCCCTCTGAAGATATTTTCCTTTGCATCTCATGACCCACAAGTTCATTTCAATAAAAGTTTCCCCTCAGTTTCCTGGTAACAATCAGTGATCCTCCCACACACATTGACTGGCTTCTCCAAGTGCCTTTGCAAATACAGTGACATGCTTGTTTCTCCTCACTGAGTCCATGAGATGCATCTCAGAGGAGTCTGATGAGTTGTCAAAGGAGGAAAAGCCCAAGAAAAAGCTGCACTAGAGGAAAAGGCCCAGAGAAGGTCTGCAAACATCCTTGAAAGAAGCTGCCGATTGCATCAAAGATAATTTTGCAAATCTTTGTGATACAATAATTTTAGAATTATCATTATCATTATTATGATATCATAATATCATTATTATCAATATCATTATTATGATTATCATTATTATGATATCATTAATATCATTAAAATTAAATTTATCATTAAAATTTCAATGTCTTGGAAAATGCAGATTTTAAACACTTAAAGTGCATCACTGTTCATGGTAGGAAACCACAGCTAAAGGTAAATGCAAGTTGTCATTATAGGGTGTTAAGTTTGTATTTCTTGTGAACAAAGTTGAAGACAACTTGGCCACATGGGATTTGGCACATGCTCACTGAACTGCCACCAAAGATACAAAGGAAACCTATCTAGACAATAAAGCACCATTCATTCAGGTGTGAGTCTCATGGAATTTGCTCCTTTATATAGTTGCACAAAGCATATAAGCAAATTCCTCTTAATAAGGAAATAGAAAATTAAATGACTGTAGGAAATAATAATATTGCATGAATTTGTGATATAATTTGTAACTCAAATTATCTTAAAATTCCCTGCATTAAAATTTGCATAGAGTTGTAAAAGTTTGAAATGCACAAATGGTATAGGATAAGCATATGATCGTCATATGAAATGAAAACTTAAATTTTCCTGATAAAAGCTGATTCATATTCAAATATAGGAGCATATAAGTCTAGGGGCACACATGCAGATTTATGAAGTAATTGTATATGTATGTGCATATTATGTGTAACACACATTTTGTGCACAACATATATACATATTGTTTAATGCATAACATGCAATATTCCATGTGTAGTCTATGGTGTATGATATAGCATTGAAGGATGTATCATGTGTAATATAGAATGTGCTATAAAAAACAGTGTGATTCTAATTCAACATACCGCATCTATCACCTGTGCTAAATGTCATGTGAGGTGTTCCATGTGCAATACACCATGTGATATGCCATGTGTGATATAGTGTATGCTTTGTGTGTAAATAAGTAATTCTGAATTTAGCTTTTTACTACGTTATGACTGTAAAGCCTTTTGTCCTTGCAACGTAAAAAGGCTATAGAAAAATTATGATACATTTTTCCCAATAAAGAAAGTACAACATATTTCTCAGCAATTAAAACTAATGATTATTGGTACACTTTCAGCTCTTAGATTAATTAAATTATCTGTGATAAAGAAAAAACATCTCTAAGCAAGATTCAGAATGAATATATGCTTTTAAGTGAGGAAGAAGTTTGTGAGTAGAATGCTATAGAGACAATCCCTGAAGGAGCAAACAGTATTACAAACATAAAATTCAATTACAACAAAGGTATTGACGTTTCACAAAATATATGCTCCTAATCACTTGCATTAGCATTAATTTAATTTCAAGTTTAATTTCATTATAAAATATTGGTTTTTCATAGTACATGTGGACTTGACCACAGACAAATTAGGGAGCGTCACATCTCAGTAAACATTTGCTTTATCTCGCAAGAGGGTGGTTCATAGGCAAGCAGATTGTATTAAGTCTTCAAGGAACAGACGTTTCTAATAATCACTGGAACAGCGAGCAAGCACGTGAAGTTCTTTCAACTTTGACTTGAGCTGAGGAAGTACATGTAAAATATATATGTAAGATCTTCATAAAATATATTGCCTAATGTGAGCACAGTTCCGCTAGAGGGGAGAGCTCCGGAGGTCATAGGGATTCAGCTCTGAGGCCAGGTTTGTTGGTGACTAACTCTGGACAAGTCCTTCAAATGCTTGAACCATGGGAGAGGGAGGACCAGAGCACAAACTGAAATGTAGGTCTCCATCAGGTTCATAAGTGTGTTTTGAATAAGCTGCATAATGTTTAAAAAATGTGGACTCAGTGCACAAAACCACCACCACAACAGATCATACGTTAAGGAAGAGCAAGAACCAGAGTGATGAAGGGGGCAAGAGAGCATTGGCAAGAGTTATCAAAGAAATACAAAAACCATCAGTTGGCACTGAATTTCCTCTGCCCTCTTAAACAGACTTGTCTTTGAAGCTCAGCCTCGTGCTCCCTGTAAGTCAATGTGTGAGCAAAATGCCAGTGGTCATTTTTCATTTCACTGGTAATGAAATTTTTCATATAGCAGAAAAATATTTTCTCTACTGACAATTCCTTGAATGCGAGAAAGTATTCATTTGAAATGCTAGTTAGGCAGCCAAGGCAGCAAGGTGAGGTGGGTGCCTGCCTCCTCTGTTGTGATACCTGCATAAATTCCCTCTCATCCTATGATTCCAAGTCTGAGACACTTTGACCTAAAACTTTGGACTTTTCATCCTAATTCAAAAGCAGATTTGTTTCCCAGGTAATCACAGTAAACCTTGAAGTTCTCATGAACTAGTTGGGCTTCTATTAGAATTAGACTTCCTGCAAAGTCCCTCCAAATCTTCACCCGATCAGCATGGAAAGGCAGGGAAGAATAAGCATGATAATAAGATGATAATAATAATAAGCATAATAATAATGATACGCTTAAGGAATAAGAAATCCCACATCAGCTTGCGAACAGATAGGTACACAGCCTCCTGGTCTATGCAGCCAACAGTTCTGAGATAGACTTATCCTTTGTTTTTCTCATTCGTCTTACTGTTCAAAGAGACACCCTTCAGAGAAGCCTAAAGCAAGGTGCCAGGGAGTCTGCTAAGTGGTAGCTGGCAGAGACACGCCGAGTGTAAGACACGACCACAGGGAAACCCCAGCGGGACTTCTGTTCCAGCCTGGAGGAGACATGAAATCTAATCTCCACGATTGAAGGCTTTTAATTGCCCGCCCTCTTCTCACGAGGGCAATTAGGTGTAGTTTGTTCAAGTTTGAAAAGCAGAAGCGATTTTGTATTAAATTGTAATTAATGTTCTAACCATTGCCTATGACAGCTACTTCAGAAAATATGGACCACGGTGAAGGGTGCTTCAGCTCTAGGCAAAGTGCAGTAACTGCATCTGAAATGCTAGCATCTGCCGCCTTGAATTATCCATAGGGTAGAATGGTCCTTCAGTAAAAGAAGAATACAATTTATTAAAGAAAGAAAACTATCTTTTCTAAAGTAATGCTCACGAAGCTTCTAGAGTTGTGACAAACATATGTTTTTCAAAATTGCTTAGTTGAAGTCATGGCAGAAAGTGGCTCTGTGCCTCAACTGTTTAAGGAAACACCTAGGAACTACAGGCCATGTTCTTCCACGTGTGAGGAAAAGACTCTGTTCCTGAGTGGAAACGTCGCTAAGATCTAAGGTGAGGAAGTCTTTGCTGGTTGGCACCCAGCACTGCCTCAGTACCTCCAACCCAGCATCCTCAACTGGGTGATGCAGGGAAACATGAAAAGAAAGTCCACAGAGGACCCTGCTGGGTAGTGGCAGGAAGAAGAGGATTGGGGTACATGGTGTGTGTCCCCAGAGAACGGCTTCCAGCCCACCACTTCTGTACCTAGAATGACAAAGTGCTCCGGGTCACGTGTATCATATCCACAGAGCCAAGCTTGCTAAGTTACATAGAAATAAGTGGACCTTACAGCCCCACCTGGTTTCATGATCTCATGGCTTACACCTCCCTCAAGAAAACTCTGGACTTCGCCCAGCGGCGGATGCTCACACCATTTCCGATTCAAACTGAGCAATGATTTCCTGGGTGTAGATTGTTAGGTGCTGATGATACCCAAGATGGTTAGGCATCCGATGACCATGGCATATGGCAGATCCACTTTGGAAAATGAATACTCATTTTTGATGTTCTTTCTGAGGCCAGTTTCTAAGAGTCTAAAAAAGTGACCAAATACAACTTCAAATAGTTTTGCTTTCATTAAAGCTATCATGTTGAATTTTTATTTCCCCTTTCTTACCAAGATTCAGACCACCGAATCACTCAGGAATAAAATGCAGGTGGGAGAAAAATAAAAATTAGGACAATTGAGAGGCAGGGGTATATGGGCGTGTTGTAACAGTTTGTAGCTACCTAAAGGATTCAAAGAGAATCCCATTAATACTTCTGTTTATTTTTCCTCATTTCAGTGTTTTTACAGTGAATCTTTATATCTGCCAAGACAGAGATAATCCTACATCCATTTGCTACATTCTAGGATAATGTGGGTTACAGTACCATCATCTGCACACACAGTAGGGCAGAATTTATGTGATGAGGAAATGGCAAATACTTGCAAAGGCAACAAATCTCTGGAGGCAACTCCATACTCCTGTACTCTACAGGTTCTCTCTTATGACTTCAGTCTTTAGAGAACTGAAGTATTCATCCCTACTTCCATGAGCAAGAAGTATTGTCTGCCAAAGATGGCTTTGTTTGCCAAAGATGACTTTTGTTAATTCCATAAAATGATTTTCTAGAATTTCCTTTGACAGCCTGACGTGAAGGATGGGAGCGTGTGACTAGTTGCACTGATGAAGCCAGCATGCAGTGAACTTGGGAAGATTTTAAACAAAGGACCGCACATCCGGGTATGTTAAATATGGCACCTGCTGCTTTGTAGAACATCTCGTCTTACGTCTCCACGGAACTGTGTTTACAAAAATAGCTATGAATATCTCCATCTACTGCAACTGGCCGGTGACAGACAGGAAGATTTAAGCCAGAGCTGATTGATTCCACAACTGCCCGCCTTTCTGTGTGACAGAGCATTCTTGCCAAGGAGGAGGAAAAGTGGATCATGAAGTAGATTTGAGAAAGAAATTAAAACCATTAGCCAGTCTATGGTGAGAATGAAAATGTATTACCAACGTCTGCAATATTTATATATTGCTTCAAGTTACATTAGACAGTAAGTAGAATTAATTTAATTCAATATAATTAGCACATGCTTTAATGAGATTTGTAGGCCAAATGGTTTTTAAAAATGCCAAGGCACTCTATCATAAATATAATTAAATCAAAATAGCTTATTTATGAAGGTTTATTTTTATAGACCCTTGGTTTCAAATTATACAGCATTAATGTTTTCCTTTATACCTTTTATCTCCTGAAATAAAGTGATTGCTTTACTCATTCCTAAAAAATGAGAACATGCTCCCGAAAGCCAGAGCAAGTGGTGTTCATACTTGTTACGCTACATTTTTTCCCCCAGAATACAACTTGCCAAGTTTCTCATACAAAATACTTAATATCGTCTCCAGCAGGAGAGGAATAAAAATAATTTATTCATCATCCTTGGAGGATTGAGCAATGATAACAAAACCAATGATGTCGTCAAATTCATTTTATCATAAATTACCATTATCCTATACTCTTTAGGACTATAATTACAGCTCATCTTAATTACTACCATTTTTCAGATAAGGCACCTGAGTCAGAGAGGTTAAATAACTTGTCCATGGAACTCAGCAAGGGGATAATTGAGCTCGGATTCAATCCAGAGATTTTGCACATCTGCACATTTACATCCCAAACCACATCATGAGCAATGTACTTCATAAATTAGTATATCCCACCTGGGATTCCTTTGAATCCCCCCCCCCCCAGCCTATGTCTCACACCTTATCAGGCAACGCACAACACATACCACTCAGAAAAGACACAAATGTTCTGTTCTGACGTTTATCCTCCTGAATAAAATGCTACAAATAAAAGGAAAAGTCGCCTCCTTCCTACAACTTTTCAGAAAATGTTCTGAAAGAGCTTGACCTCCAAAGATGGAAACTATTTGCTTGTTTTGAGAACAGCAATGGGAACCGTTCAGCATTAGTAAACAAAGCCTTAGGAAAACTCACCAGAATAGCTTATGTGAGTTGTAACAAAACAAAACAAACAAGAAAAAAGAAAACATAGCTGCTAAATGAGTTGAGAAGCAGCTAATGACTAAATGACTAATCCTTCATTTTACTAGAAAAATTGATTAAAAATTTTTTACTATAAAAATTAAGAATTCCATCATTTTAATATTATTCCAAAAGACGAGTCTTATCCTCCACTTGACTGAAGAGTGACCCACTCTAAAACAAGTCTGTTACTAGAAACAGAGCCTCCACATAACATCTCCTGTTCAAGTTCCCTGACACCCAGTGACCCCCGTGCCCTTGACAAGCATCAACCAACCCTCAGGATATCCCCACTGGGAAAAGCCCCCCCTCTTTCTGAACATATTGCTCCAGGAGAAGCTACTGTGAGATCCAATTTGGAACATGCTGTGCAACAGAAGCCCCCTTCTCAGTTGCCGGAAGACACATGTCGAGGGGTTTCCTGGTCTCAAATAGCAAAAGAAGAAAATCAACAGGTCAGGGGTCATGGCAAAGGCAGGTCAGGGGTCATGGTTCCAGGGTGAAGCTTCCAGATGGCGGCCTCTTCCCTTTCTGGGCCCTGTGCTCACTGATCTTGGGTGGCTCCTGTTTCTCCAAGAATCAGCATACAGCACCCCTCACCACTCAGCACCCCCCGGCACAGCTGGCCTCTCCGCTCACCAGTCACCATCCCAGGGGCAAACATGAATGCCAGTATCTCTGGCCCGTTTCTCCACTCACTCACTAACCCCACCATTGTCCCCACCACCAAAGCCTGTGGATACAGTGATAAACACTTCTGAGATGGATTCGTACAGTCTCAGACTATTTTAATGTTCACTTCCCAAAGCACTTGATTTGCAAACACCACAAAATAGACCCCTTCTTCACATGACTTACTGGAACACTTTAGAAACCCCAAATCCATGCACCAGAGCCTAATCTATATCCCAGGTCCCAAACTCTCTGTAAGTGACACTCTCTTTAAAGCATCTGTGTCATTATGGCAGGGAACCACGGTGCCTGTTTCATCAAAGTCTTGCTAGCAGAAACAGAAGTTGTGCATAAACTGCAGCCAGTGCCAGTTACAAGTGAAAGTCAACTGAGCCCAGCTGGGGGTAGTTAAGAGCCTGAGCTTTAGTGGTTTCACCTGACTTCCTCAGCCTTGAATGGATTTTCTGATTACACAAAACCAATTGAGCTTCTGTTCAGTCCAGTAACAGGGGACCAGCTTTGTCACGATGCCTGAGACAGGGGAAACAGGAGACTGTAGGCAGTGAATACAGAGAGGGGGACAGAACCCTTTGGGCCTTTTCATCTTGAAGAAGGGACAAAAGGTAAGACCTCCCCCTTCCTCCCACACTGCCATTGTCCCCACTCCTCTCAATCCTCAAAGGACAGTGAGCTTCCTCCCCCTCCTGTCTGTCTATAATTGCCCATCAGGACTGCATTTTGTGATTGTAACCTGAGACACTGATGTGTTTCATGTTTGAATTCCTGTTAACAATCCCAGAGGGTATTTCATTTCCTAAGGAAAAACGGGAAAGCAGTTGCGATACATTTTAGGAAAATTGATTTTAATCCATATCTCTATCTTTCCTGGACACAGAAAAGATCTGACCGTGATTCTCACGGTTGTTGAAAATCTGTGGTAGAATTTTTAGGGAAAACACTGAAAATAGTTGCTAATGAGGGGGGGAAAAGCAAGTCAACAGTGCCCTCATGTGGCCGTTTGAGGGACTACAATTTACAATGAAGACCATTATTTCAGAAGGATCTTGTTAAAAAATCTTCCTGCAGAATTATTTTTACAAATGTCTGAACACTCTTCGAGGCCGCCTTCCCCCTCGCCTTCACGCAGAGCTATGAAGTATCAGCTCACCGATTTGAGAACCTACTGTGGTTTTAAAGGTCTCTGCAGGAAAAATTCATGACCACTTCCGTAAATCAGTCCCGAATTTTACTCTCAGGTCTAATAAAAATGCTTTCTCCAACAGCATGCACCCATTTGCTCCAGTAAAAGTTGCCTCTCTGGATTGAGATGAGAAACAGATGGTCTCCTGCCTTCACCCCTTGACGTCTGCTTGCATCATTAAGCCATGGAGAGGGAAGGGAGCAAAGCTGTAAGACATGGATTTGGTTACCGAGCTCATCATGGCCTGTTTAGCAGCCTTGCCCAGAGCAGCTGGTAACAGGGTCACTCTGAGCTGAGGGTGCTTATGGGCTGGGAGAACCAGGTCACTGCTCTTCATGGGCCAAGGGTTACTTCCGCTTCCCCTCAGAAAAGATGAATCACTGGGCCTCCAACCTCCTGGTACCTTCTTGTCAACCTCATCCTCAGAGCTGATGGTCAGCCTACTTGTAACCAAAACACTTCTGTATCATCATATTGGCTTAGTTTTAGCATCTTTCACACATCCCTTGACTATGAGCTAAAGCAAGAGTTAAAATGTTCATTTTTCATGTCAATTTTTGCTCTTGGATGTACCTACTTATTTCCTATGACTGAACTACTAAATAGTTCCCTCATATAACATTGAAATATGAGTGAATCTCTTCTCTGTTATTCACTTTAAAATTCTCAGTGATTTTCCAATGATAAAACAAACTGATTTTTGTCTCGTACATTCTGTGTGCCTGTTTTCCTATCTTAAAGTTATAAGATTGTGGGGTTGTTTTCTGCTAAATGATCACTATTTTATGATTTTTCTTACTCAAGGTAATTAAGAATGTAAGTTTCTAGTGAGTGCTCCAGCTACAGCTATTTTGAAGTCTGTGTAAAGATTAACTCCACACATTTTTCCCATACGAGTGAATTTTAAAGAATAAATTAAACCTTTTGGTCTTATTTGTCCTAAGTAAAGGTGTAATCTATACAGACAGATTGGAGGACTTTAATTTTAAGACAACACAATATTATAAATGCTAAATTCACTTTCATATGACTTGGATCTTTAAAAAAAATGACAGATGCAGGAAACGTAGTAATGATGATCACCTGTTCCATCGGTCCATATGCTATGTTTTATGTCTGCAGATAGGTAATATAAATTGCAAAAAAAATCACCATCTGCATTATCTTGCCTAAAACCTCACTAGAAAATGAAGATGGGACATACACTGGTTTAACAGTTTGTTGGGAATTTATATTTACCCTTGATCTTATTCTATAATGTTTATACTTAATTTATAGTTGATCTACTTTAGCGTAAAAGTAGCAAGTAGAAAAGGGGGAGGTCACCACTTGGGATATGATGACAAATTTTGTCTTTCTTCATTCATGTGGAAGCATTATCAGCCTTGTCTGGCAAATGACCTCTGGCCCAAATAAAGAGTCCTATTAAACCATGATCCTCTACCCCCCTTTAGTGGTGATGAATATTATAGGTCATGAACAGTGTGCTCTTGTCCTGGAGTACTTGCTGAGTTTCTGCTGACACATGCAGAGAGAACACTGTGTCTGCTCAAGTCCCAGATCTGCCCTTACTGACCATGTGAACATGTGGCTTCCCTTGACCTTTCAAGTTCCAGTTTTCTCTTGGGAATAATGATTTCTGATTTGCAGGATCTTTTGATTGCAAGTGAAAATGTCAAGTAAAAGTACTTAGAAATTGATCAAAGTTTGGTATGTATGGGGTTCTTTTGAAGAAAACAGAGTCATCCTGTGTTGAACCAGTTGGCTTGATTCTGTGGAGGTCAGATTCTACAATGATTGCCATGATCCCTCCCCACCGTACATAGTATGTTTAGAGCAGAGAAACAACTTTGGCTCTATAATCATCACCACTCACCCAGCGGGCTTTGAGTGATCCTCTGAAAAGTTGGCAGTAGGCAATCTTCTTGCTCAAGATGTTAAACATCAATCTAATTATAAAGGAACTAATACATAAAGACTGAGGGATGTTCCAGAAAACAGAACTGCTTTGGATATTGAAACC
Source organism: Uropsilus gracilis (assembly GCA_004024945.1). NCBI lineage: Eukaryota > Metazoa > Chordata > Mammalia > Eulipotyphla > Talpidae > Uropsilus > Uropsilus gracilis. The sequence goes on along the minus strand of PVHY01005447.1, from coordinate 15,535 downwards.
TTGGGTGTCTTAAAAAACAATGAGGTCGGGAAGTATTTCTGACTAAAAGAGATTTTTAACAAAATAACAACTATGAGAAGCAAACTAATAGCACTGATTAGATTCGGGTTTATTAGAGCAAGAGGGGGTTATGTGGAGACATTTGTACAGATTTGATAAAAGGGTTTATAGGGGATCACAGTAATGAATTCTAATTTACTCATTCAATTTTTTGAGTGAATTTGTTTAGAAGAATGACCTTGCTCTGTCTTAATACATATTAAATATTTAGAAATGCAATCCTGTAATTAAAATACCTGTGTGTTTAACTATAAATTTCCAACTTTTCTGTCAGTGGAAAGTACAAAATAAAAAATCTGAAGCAAGAGAGTGAGAATGAATGCTCTCATATTCTACCAACTGACACTGCATCTGGGTTCACCTTCCTTCTGCATGATGCTGACTGTCCAGGCTCATCTAGTCAGACAGCTTCACCTTCACCCAAGGCTCATATGACTCCGGGTCTCATAATTTTACTTTACATGGGCCAGTTTCTTCCCTAGCTGGAAAATAGGGACAATGATCTTGGAGATTATATCTGATTCTCCAGGAGATTATATCTGATTCATTTCCTCCCCTTATAGATTTTACTCCAATTGTTCCCATGCCAGTGTGTTACTACTACTTGCTGTTACACTAAACTGCTTGCAGTTGTCTGTACATTCTCTAAGATTTCCATTTCTTTGCTCCTTTAGAGTTTTCTTATCCCTGTAGGAGCCTTCCACCCAATTTTATTAAAACACGGGCCAACAGTCACTTCCTCTTCAATAAAATTGTACTTGACTGCTTTCAGTGACATCCCTCAAAACACACAGCATTCATATCTCTTCCTCCTGGGCCCCCTCTCCTGAATTAGACTAATTGCAAGTATGTATATGTGAGCATCCAAGACTAGGTTGAAATTTCTTTGACCACAAGTTGCTGTAACAACCAGGAGAAGCTATCAGAGCACCTGACGATTATCAGGCGGACAATTAGTTTTTGTTGAGTCAATGTGGGAAAGCCATTTGCAAAGGCTAAAGTGCTAACTAAGTGCTGCGATGGTGCAGGTGAGTTGTCAGTAACTGATAGTAGCACTTATTAGTTCTTAGTGTTTGCTCAGTGCTGTTGGAGAAGGGAGGTTACACAGAGGGCGTGGTTTAAAAATACTAGATAAAATTTGGGGTAGGATAGGTGATCCTGGAACATTGAGGTTTTAGAAAGAGAAGGTAAATAATTCAAATACTAATTTTACCCACACTGTCCATTTAGCCAGACCCTACATATCTATTTGCAGAGTGTGGCATACAGTGTTGTGACATCACTATTAGCACCAATTGCTAAAAAAAAACCCACAGATCTAAATCAGTGTCCATCATGCCAAGTCTCACCAACATTTAACACCTGATCTTATTGCAGTTTTAGGTTTTCCAAAAATAGGAATTTTAATTCAGTCAATCCTGACTATCTCAACACTAGTGAAATAATCTGTCTTCCTAACATGATTTCACCTAATACAATTTTTCTTTTGTCCACTCTCTTTGCTGACTATAAGACCTTCTATTTAGTATAACTTTGTGTGTGTGTGTGTGATGGCTTTTTACTTTCCTGCCTGGTCCACAAATTATTTAACAAAGCCGTTTTAATCTTTACAATTATCTGTGAATAAAAAAAAAACTAATAATAATCTTAGTATCTTTGGGTTCAGTCATCCACAGAAAGCCCGAAAGTAAAGAGGAGAGAGGGAAGAGGTGATGGATAGGATGAAGAGGGAAGAAGAGATGGTATGTGGTCTAACCCAGACCAGTCCCTTGGCCTTGTTTGTTTCCATCTCCATGATTCACACCTGTTAGCTGGGTGCATCTCTCCTCCACATTTAAAGATAAAGTGCTGCCCTCTCGCGGCAGCCTTAGCAAATCACTGCACACCATTCACCATCAGTGTTTTAAGCAGACAGACAATAAGTGCCAAGACAAACTCCCTTTCCTTTCAACTCAAAATACCACAGCAGCAAAGAGCTCTTTGTTGCTTAAAACTTCTGCACCTTTAAAGAATAATCACTTGTTGCCATTGCATTTCAATCTAGTTGCAAACGTGGTTTTAGAAATACTGGGGAGATGTAGCAGGTGCACATTTACCCAAGAGGCACCGCCTTACACATTAAGGGCACCCGTGTGCACCTACAAATGTCTGTGTGAAGAGAAAGAGAGAGAGAGAGCAATAGAAAACAATAGCTTCAACTAACCATTGCAAATTGTATATGGAGAAAATCTAAATGGAGTTATGCACATGTCTATACACATCGTTATGCCATGATTCATAATAAGTCATGTTTGATCTTCTTCCAGTTCCTGCCTCAGCACTGCTAACACTCCTGGAAGTTTATTTTTCAAGAACAGTACAGGTGTCTGCTGTTCACGAGGTAGCCTTTGGGAAACCCCTAAGAATGGGGACAGAATGCCTGGGGCACCAAACACCTGATTCCAGGTTGGGACTTTCAGTCCTAAATCCCAGAACTCAGGTGGGAAGAGGGCTAGAGTAGATGCTCAGGACACACAGGAATCTTGCCCCTTCCAGCCACTGCTGAACAGTTCCATCTACCTGTCTCTCAAGCCAGTTCATCAGGCCTGAGAATAGCCCTGTTTGTCCAACCTGGAGCAGGTACCCCTCCAGACCCATATGACCGTGGCCCAGCCAGCTGGCAGTGGGGGACCCTGGATGGAGTGAGATAACCCCCACCCCGCACAGTCTGACCCTGAGATCACCCACTGGCTTGGGGAGGGAGGTGGTGGAAGCTCTGTGCTAAGAACACGATTCGGGATTCGGTTATCCATGAGGAGAGGGTTCGGATCCGTTTCTCTCAGCCACAGGCTCCGTCTCCACAGCGTGTGGACTCTTGCTCCTTCAAGCATCTCTCGGCTGAATGCCTCACACTCTTTCTCCTTCTGTCAGGAAAGCCTCCCTTCATAAATCACCGTGGGGACGGAGTTCAGTGAAGATCGTCCTGTCGGTGTGGCTCCAAAGAGCCCTTGGATCCAGGACCTCAGCAAGCGAGGGCGACAGGAGGTTCTGGGTAACAGTCACCGACCGCGACCTGCACGCCTGGACCAGGGCTCCAGTGAGCTCCTGATCTGGTTTCCCCATCAGCACATGCACACTGCCCGCATCCTCGTGGGCTAGCGCAGGGAAGACCCCCCAGATGGACAGACAGCCCGGTTCTCAGAGTCCAACGCGGTCCTTGGAGTCAGAAGAATCTCCTTGGAAGAGCAAACGGGGGGCAAGAGGGGTTTTGAGGCCGAGTCCCTGTGAAGAACACGGCGTGCTGGTCGGGTCCTGGTCCTCGCAGCATCTGTCCAGCTGGACACGGATGACCACAGACTTGCCCTGCGCCCCCCAGGCCGCGTTTCCGGGCAGCAGGATGGAGGGCTCATCCCTCGGACCATGCGCTCCTGATGCAGAATGATGGTCTGTGGAGCTGCAAGTGGGGCCTCCAGTGGCCCAGGAAGATGCGGAGGAGGAGGGTGTGTTTGGAGGCTGAAGCTCCTCACAGGGGGGAGCGCGGGATCCGGGCTGGATGGAGGAGCATGTTTGCCAGGGGTCCCAGACAGAGACACCGTGCCAGAAATGACCCAAGACCTAGCGTGTCCCTGAGGCCGCTGGACGTGAGAGAGGACCATGCAGGGGGCGTCCTGGACACGAGGTGCCGGAGGTAGAGCGCTCAGATCCCCCGGTCGATTCCTGACTCTGCTCAAACAAAAGGGTAAAAAACAATGAGCCCAGATGTGGAGGCAATAAATGGCCGAGAGTGAGCGCTTACATTTAAACGTTGGGCGTGTCCTCATCACCGCCTCGTGGCTGCAGGAATCAGGATACCAGGGAACACCAGGAGCCCTGGAAAGAGCAGTGTAAGGATGCAAAGGCCTCCAAGTCCCGGTGGCTGCACAGGCTCCTGGCTTCGGATCGAGGGGGATCAGCCACGCAGGGCACCAGCTGGCCGCTTGCCTGGGCTATATGAGGCAGACTTTGGTCACTGGCCTCTTCTTCTGTCACATGCAGCGTTGACCATTTTGGGTGTCCTGATACCTCCTGGTCCTTCAAATAACGTCCTCACATTCTGGGAACAAAGTCATCGATCACAGCCTTCCAGTACCATCCCTGTCAAAATAGCTGGCGTCCAGATGATTCACTAGCTGGATGCAGCATTGACCAGAGAACGCAGACTCCGAGTGACAGTGCGTGTGGCTTTGCTCCTCTGAGCTGTCTGTGCGAGGCTGGTTGGGCAAGCCCCGAGATTTGGTCCATGTCGGTGAATACATATTTGCCTTTGGGTGTGACTGGTTCTTCTATAGCCAGACTTGAGCAGCTGGGATTTGTGTGCATGTGGGGGTGTGCTCATGTGAGCGTGGGGGCCATATTTACTTTTTCAGTATATGGAACTAGTGAAACATGTTCTGGGTTCACGTGCTCACACATCCAGCCCCATACGCGAGTCTGGCTGATTTCTCATGGCCTCTGTCAAGGTCACCTGTGCCTAGGAGTCCTAGTTGCCTTCTAGGATCTACCTTCCTGGCCTCATCTGCCCCTGGAAATCCCACCCTTAGGGGACATGGCACCTTGTACAGTTGAACTTGACTTCCTGTCACAGTTCTTAATGTAAAAAGGTCAAAACACACATCTTAGGAAATTAAAGAATGATTAACTAGGAGGAGGAATGAAAGAGAAGGTGGGAGAATTTTATAGAAAGCCAACTCTGAGAGCCAGCGAGGCATGGTAGAGAACAAAGCTGTTCATTAACTAAATATCTTTCAAATCCACATAGTCATTCACTTCTATAATGACCTTTACAAGGTAACCAGCTCCCTAACCTCAGGCTTCTCATCTGTGAAATGGGTATACCTTCTGCATATGACTGTTAACCTACTGCACACGAATACCATGACAATGAATTCAGACAAGGAAACATTCTGAATAGGGTTCCAAGTCTGCAATAAGTCTTCAGCAGGAGTCATGCTAGAAATCTGCTTTATTTGGGGAAAGCATTTCAACCTGCTGGATCATGTTTATTTGCAGCATAGAATAAAACACCAAGAATTATCTGGGGACCTGGTTAGACACTTGAGGAGCTCCTGTCTTCCTGAGTGAGGCATGTACATGGTGACGTCAGTGAATTCTGTATCTATACTGATCATCCACAAACATCTACTCCTGTAAGTGAAATTGGAGGCAAATTTACCCACTTATTAGAAATGCCGTTCTTTCCAGGGAAGAATTTTAAGACACATGTTTCAATGCATTATGTTTCAATAGCAAATGAAGCAATCAAAAGGGAAATTCTTCCATCCAGCCAGTCAAGATTGCACTGACTGTAAAACAGGCATTTTTTTTTTCCGTTTGTAAACTAGGACTATGGCCAGATCTTCCCCAGAGGCTCATGTTGGATTTATAGAATAAAAATACACAGAATGTGTCATAGATTCTAATGAGCTTGTCAGTTCGTAGCCAATGCTTAACACCCAGAGATCACTGGTTGTGATTTGTTATTTTCTCTCCCTCCCCTAAATATAGAAAAAATCTATTTTAAAGTTATGTAACCAAAAATAGCAAGACTATAAGAATGAAAACTAACTTTAAAATATAGCGTCAACATTTTCTTCTAGGTTTCTATAAGCATTATGCTTATTATCATAAACAGTCTAGCTATTGTCATACAGTGGGTTCTTTTAAATTTAAGTGTTGGCTGCAATTTTTAACACTGGGTGGCGCTATGCGTCCACATAATGTGCATCCCTATTCGCCACACCCGTTCATCCTCCTTTCACGTTGGTCCTAGCTCCATCCTGAGGTATGTATTTTATTAGTTACAGCCCATGATAGGGAAGGCTTCTAGAATAAGAACTTGTGCTAATAATCAGCATCAGGACACAGAACAAATGGAATTATCAGTCTGTAAAGCTAAATCCCCCTGCGTAGCTAGTGGGTACAACTCAAACTAGATATTCAGCTCCAAATTGATCGTTTGTTTGCTAGACATTGAACCAAAGCTGTTCTGCGCTGTACTGACATGGTGAGGACATCTCCACCTAGCACCTCAATCTTTTCCATTGCCTCCTCAAGTTTCTACTTTTGAATTTCCAAATAAAAATTAACATGGAATTGGAAACTACAGATCTGTTTGAAAATTCATGGCTGAAACTAATGTGATTTAAAATGTTCAGCTTCTCTTCCCTGGGCACATCCCTGTTCCTTGAGTTCAGTCAGCTGCCTCACCCTTGAGACGTGAAGAGAAATAAAGGTCCAGGAGATTTTTATTTTCAGGGACTCTGTGGGCTCTGGCACAGCTTTAAAATGCCAAGTGATAGCCCGCATGCTGGGGCCAGACTGGGCAAGCATTTGCTGGGCAAGACTGAATGTGGCTGACATTCAGGCCTTTTTCACACAACGGTTGATGAAGCCTTCAAAGGAAAAAAATAAAGGTGAGAAGTCATGACAAGTGAGAGGGAGATCATGGTGGTATGTGCACGTTAAGCTGATCCATGGGGTAGACGTCAGTAGGAGGCACACTGGTGAGTAAATACACACCTCTCAGAGAAACAAGGCACTTAAACCCGCAGTCGAAGGAGCTTTAAGTAAAGCAACAATCTGACAGCAAACGCATCCTGCACCTCTAACCTCCCCTCGCAGGAGAAAGATTCCTAGGCCGTCTGACCATGTTGAGTGTGTTTATTCAGCTTTACCTCAAATGGGATAAGCCAGCAGTATTAGGGCTCAGGCACCATCGCTGAAATGACACCCTTCGTCACTGTCTGGTCACTTGGTTTCTAAGTCACATGTGGGCCTGGCAAGCTAAGAAGCAGTTCCAGACAGAGATATACTGTTACAGACTAATAACCGAGTGTCCAATGCCCTAGTTAGAAGTGGGGAAATGAAAGCTATCACATCAGCCAAGGAGGGGGTGGAAGAAGGCAATCTGTCTCCAAGGCTGGCAATAAGGAGATACAATGTCTGAAGGATTTAAAGTCAGTAATACGTGACTGAAATTCTACCTGGTTTATCATCACCATGAGCTAGAAGTTCTCTGGGTGGTCAGGGGTACAGGGAATCATGGAACACGTCCTGTGTTATACGACCAGCCAGTATGCGTCTCCTGCCTGAGGTTTTCCAGCAAGCAGGAAAGTTTAACTTGGGGAGGATGGAAAAGTCAGATAAGAAACGAAAACCAATTATTCTTCTTAGCAGCTCACAGCTGCCCAGGACTTTGTATACTGTGCCCTGTCCTTCATCCCCACCAGCTGCCCTAGGACAGATAATCCTGCTTACATCTTCCAGATAAGAAAGTGGAAGAGGTGAGCAACATGTTCAAGGTTACAGAGCAACTAACTGTGGACCTGGGATCCTAACAGGAGTGAGTCTTTCTTCTCTGAACCTCAGGTGGGTGCACAGCTGAGAGAAATTAAGATCATAGATGCTGACAAGGAACAGAAAAGCCTTGAGCAAGATGTGGCATCCTCAGTTGTAACTGGGAATAGCTGCAGCACTTCAGGAAGGCTGGGTGCACACACCTGCGATGGGGCAAGAGCTCCAGGAGAGATGACAGCAATTGGCATGTGGCTTTCATGATGCATAAGTCACCTATGGACCCCAATACTGTTTGGTTCCTTCCATGTGTGAAAGAATGTTGCAGGTACAGTCCAGCTCCTTCATCTTCTACCTGTGGCCCTGGTGGGTTAAGATGCAAACACTGATGCTGAGGGCATCACCCCCAGATATGGGGGGGTGATGGCGGAGTCAGAGTCCACCCCTCAGCCTTACCCCCACTTGTCTATTGGTTCAAGAAGTCTGATAAAACACCCTCTTGTTACATGTTGCCCCCTAGTCCAGGGAGCAAGGACAAGGTTATTAGGTGGAGGATTAGAATAAAGGTAAAGGAAGGGGTTCATTTATAGTTTCGTTCAATCATGGCTTATTGAGAGCTTGACCATGAGAATACGAGTTTTCAGATGATGAGTGCAGACATTCTGCCACCGGAAATATACACACGTCAACAAGCTCACGTTGCTAAATAACACATCAGAATTTCTCTGCCTGCTCAAGAGTTGGTTGTCAAAAACAATGTGAGTTTCCGCCATTTGAGTTCTTGGAATAAAAGTGGAAACCCGAGAATGTTTCAATACACATTTCACTGCTTTTGGATGTTCTTTGAAGGTAGTAACAAAACCTTAATTCCTGAATAAGAGATTCGTTATATAGAGTCCCTCACTATTCAAGGACATTCCTAAAAACCACTCAGGACTGGAGTGAACACATGTAAGTAGGGGTGTGTTGTGTCTACGTGTTGCTCTTACATTATTTTAGTGCAATGATACCATGATACTGGGCAGATAAACATTTTCATGGGCATTACTATCATTTGATGAATTTATTCCATATGTCATAGGACTAGATTCAATCTTTTCAGTAAACCCCAATATTGTAAGAACATCACACTTGAGGTTACAGTCTGAGGTCAGTAAGTACACAGTCTTCTCCTATGTGATGCTGAAGGTGCCTAGTAAATCTGGGGGAGAAGGGGTCCCAAGCTCTCTGAGGGTGCTTTTACAGATTTGGGAGCAAATGCAGTTAACTTGTAATAGAATAAAGCAAACAATAGGAATCTTTAGAACATCAATCAGTGTGTGGTCTGGGCAGTTGGGGGGGCACTGTAACTTGGGGGGAGGGCTCCAGGTGAAGGAGGTGAGTTCAGCTTTTGCTGCCTGGATGTTGGCCCTCCTCTGCCCTTCCCCCAGTGGCATCGTAGGAGGTGCCCCCAGGCGTAGCATGGGATCAGTTGTGAAAGGCACACCAGAGAACATTCTATCAATTCAGACCTGACAGGGGTGGAACAGCCCAGCACCTCAAAAGCACATCAATCAAGCACATGAGTAAAGGACACAGACCGAGAAGGGTTCGTGCTTGCAGAGGACTCCTTCCCTCATACTTACTCCCATCCCCCCTGTTTTCCTCACATCAGGGGAAACCCCATCACGTAGTGTGCCTGGGTCTGCAGGGTGTGGAGTGGAATCAAGCAGGCATGTTCAAAGCCAGTCAGACATAGTCATGGCAGCGGAAGAATGATGAACAGGAAGGAAAGTGGACTCTACTCTTTGGATTTGTTTTTTGTTTCTACTCGGTTCGAGGCACTGAGGGAAAACTTAAAAATGGATGCTCTGAGGTCCAGCTTCCAGCGATGCCAGTGGTCCTGAGAGGTGTTAGGGGACCCCCTTCCCAGGTCCCATGTGTGGTCACCTGCACTTAACCTCCACTGTCCTCCTTCCTCACCCCTCCCCCCCCAACCATGGGCTCCTACCAGTTTTAGGTGCAAAGGAGCCGATGCTCTGGGAATTTTGATGAAAGCCCAGAACTCAGAGACCCTGGGAAGGCATGAGGATGTCCCCAAGCTCAAGGTGAAACTCTGTGGGACAAATTACAACAGTCCACAGCTCTGGGGACATTAAGCACAGAAGAACTGGGGCTGAGTTCGATTCTGTGGGAAAAAGCTTTTCTAAGAGGTCTTCAGGAAGTTAGCAGATGATGCGCAAGTGTCATGCCCTATGCTGGGCAACAAGGGCACTCTGGTGGCCAAATCCCACCAAACCCTATGTCATCTTCCAGGTGCTTGTCCCCATCACCACCTTGGGATGTATTGCCTCACATTGTTTACATATCTAGGAAACAATTTTGAGTTCCGGACACGATTGAATTGCATGCTGAAAATGCCCCAAGTTCTAGACACCTCAATCGTGAACCCCTGGAGAGCTGACAGGATGTGGGTGAGCTACAGAGGGGCAGGGAAAGCATCAAGGCAGGCTCCCTCCAAGCTCAGAAGGACCTTAAAGCTGAGGTTGGGGGTGTTAGGAGACAGAGTTCAGAGAGCTGGCAGCGGAAGAGAAAAGCTGTTGAGGAACACCCCGAAGGATAAGTGGAAAGGCTGGGCTGGTTGAGGGCAGGTCCAGTCCAGAACAGCCCATCTGGGGAGGCCAGCCCTGATGGGGGTGAGCTCCCAGCCCATGGGCCCTTGCAGAGATTTAGCTTCAGGGGCAAGTCCTCAAGATGGATGAGGGTCTGTCGGCGTTGAATCGGATGACCAGTGGAAGTCACTGTCACTGGTGGCCCTTCCCCACACACTCTCTGAGTCAAGGATAGTGGGAGAGAATTTAGTTTTGAATGATAAACAAGTCTCTAGGGACAGTGAGCTTTCTGGTCAACAGAGTTTCCATCCTACTCACCTCCCGCCCCTCATTTAATGTGGGGACTGCTACTTGCAATTGTGCAGTGTGTGTTTCTGGAAACTGATGTTTATACTTGTGAGTTAGTAGGTGTGAGTGTGCACAGGTGTGCAATGAGTGCAAACTGTGTGATATATAAGTGTTATGAAGGTGTGTGTATGAGTGGGTATACAGAAGTGTAAGGGATGTGTGAAGGTAAGTGTGTAAGTACAGGTGTGTGAGTGTGCATGTGTTTGAGTGTACTGTGTATTGTGGGTCTGTGACTGTGTGCCTGTGTGTGCTGAGTGTGTATATGCACATGAGTGTAAACCTGAACATGTGAGTGTGGCTGAATGCACACAGCATATGACCAGGGTATATGAGTGTGAGGTGAGGGTATATGTGTGTGAGTGTGGGTATTCAGGTTTGTATTGTGAGAGTGTCTGTGATCTTGTGCTTATGTGTATGAGTGCGCCCGACTGTGCATAATAGTGGTAAGAATGTATGTACATATATGTCTGTGTAGTAGAGGATATGACTCTCTTCTCCCTCCCAAGGGCATTTTGGGAAATAGTTTTCTGAGGAGAGCCACGCTGGTGTTTTGAAGCCCCCTGGCTGCCCTCCCCCCCCCCTTTGGGGGAGACTGACTTTTCAGGCTGTTCCTCCATCAACTGATACCTGCAGCTCTCAGATGGCAGCCCCCAGAAGGTCCCTGAAGGGGTGGTCTGTCAGCCAGAGATGGGGGTTACCTGGGACTTCACCTACATCTACAGAAGCTCTTCCACTTTTGAGTACAGAGCGTTTCATGTCACACTGAGGAAAAGGACATGGTGTGGCTCCAATCTCAGTGGATGACCTTGAACCAGCTTTACCTTTGTAGCTCAGAACACGGAATACAGAAAATGAGCTTTCTCATGGCAGCGCTGGGATTTCACATCGTTCCCAAAGTTGGGCATTGTGACAAATGCCAAAATACGCGTCTGCATCGCAATACAATGTTAAGAAATGCCACTCCCCCCTAATTGCACCATGTCTGGTCTATTTATTCAGGAATGGATTTGAAAAGGAAAAACAATCTGGTTTTCATCTCTTTGAATTTCAGAGGGTTATGTGCGATGGAGAAACGCTAGATGCTGTCAAGTGGCTTCCTGGGCTTCTTGCTGTCACATGCATATGTGGAAGTTCCCCCCAGACAAGATGGTCCATTTCTACCAATGTTGACTCTGCTGCAGTTTCAAGAAGCCGAAACACTGCGCAGAACCCAGCAGAGGTGACCTTCACCTCTCTGCAGGCACAGGTGCCAAGAGGGGCATTGCCCGGAGGCCTTGATGCCCAGATGGGGGCGTCAGCAGTTATTCTATAGCATGTGCTGATCAGGAGTGCTTTTCCTGAGCTTCTGCCATCAGGCTCAGCCATGTGGGGTGCCCTCTGCATCCTCATGGCAGCTGGGTTCAGGCCCGCCACCCATGGCCCCTCAGGCCCCTCTCTGCCAGCCTCAAGCACTACATGAAGTGGTCAGGAAAAAAAACAGAGCTGAAGGAACAGAGAGAAAAGATGTGCACATTCTGGAGAATGAACACAGGACCTCCCCCTGGAAGCAAGACTGAAAAGGCACTGCCCCCTGGAGTGACTTTAGGGGGGGCAGATGACTCTTGCTTGTTTTAAGTCCATCACCTGGTTTACCAATGAGCTCCTGCCAAGAAATCTATTAACTTCCTACACAGTCATCTGAGCTTTAACAACTGTCTAGAGTTGGGCTGATCATTACGTGTCTGTGGGAAAATGACTGAACCAAAGAGGGCAGTGGCCCCCATCTGACTTGGAGATACGGATTCACTCGACAACTCAACACATGTCTTGGGAAGGTGCTGGGGTTACTGAACAAAGGGCCGTGTCACCCCAGTTTTACGTGCTTGAGAGTACACGGTCCAGGGCCCTGGGCAAAGATGCCTGTGGCTTGCTCAGTGCTGAGCCACGGGAAGGCAGAACTAGGTTCCTCTGGTTCATGCTGTCCTGTTAGTCCCCGGTCACAGGAACTGGTGGCTACTCCACAGGTCCTGGCCACAGAAGAGAGGCCAGAGACCAGGAGGCTCATTTGCAAGCCTGAGAGTTCCCTTTGGTATGAACATGTTGCCAGCATGGCTCTAGGTCAGGGAAGAAGTGAATATGGGGACTTTTCTCACATGCTTGTATTCTGAAGAGGATCCCATTGGATGAGAAAAGAGTTGCTAAGGCAAAGACGCAAAGAGATCTTGTTTCTGCTCGGGAAATTTACCCTTTTGCTTTCTCTGAGGGTTGAAGGGTTTTAGGATGAAAGAGCTATCAAGCCAGCCAGGAAAAGCCAAACAGAACCAAGGACACCAAGGGTGCCTGTGGGGCACCGAGGCTAAGGGACTTAGCTGGTGCATGTACCTGGACAAGCAAATTTGAAGTCATTCTATCCATACCTTCCTCTGCACTCAGGCCTGCTACAACTCCCCGCCCCACCCCCTAACCCCCACCCCCCTCCACCTCAAGTGTTTACATCTTAAACAGCCATTGTAAATAGAAGCATTTGGAATAGCTTTATCAACTAGTGATAGTTTATTATAGTAAAGTTAATTGCAAGATGTATCCCTTAATGTCATCAATCCATTGTTTTACTGTTTACACTTCTTTCATACCCCCAAAAGTGTTTGAGCCAGATTCATTTAGTTATGAAGGCATTTTGCACTTTAAGTGAAGACACGAGCCGTTCTAAACAACACAGAGACGCCCTGACAGACTCCTCTCACTTCTTGCATTTGCAGAGCTCTCATTTATTCCTAAATCAAACCCTGTGTATATTTAAGCCACAGCAAAATACTAAAAAGACCCACAGCTCCCATTAGAAACAAAATCAATTCTTCTTAGTTATGACTTAAAATAGCTTGACCTCTTAAATAAATGATGGACATATAATTTGCTAATCAGTAATGAGCTTTTCCCAGGGAGGCAGGTCACTCAATTTATTATTTATAATAATGGACGCAAAGATTGAAATTTGGAAGCAGCAGGAAAACACTCAGAGCTGACAGTATCCAACTTAGTATCTTCCATCCCAGCTACCAGTACCAATTCCTCAACTCCACAGTTTAAGTCAATGTACTGAATTACTATTGGGCGAGTGATGAACAGGACATATATGTGTGGTGAACACCCCCCCAGCACACACAGCCAAGCACCCAAACGAACATCAGAGCAACGTTGGCACTCTAAAGGATTAAGTGATATTTTAACGTGTGTTTTTATTTCGTGTCTCTTTTCTCCAAGTCATATTAGAGATCTCATTCACCATGCAGGAATACTTACAGTCCCTTTCTCAGACTATTTTGGATAGTGTTGACATACCAGAAAAAAAAAACATTTATTTAAAGATTGCCTTGGGAGTCTATAGTTTTTAGTAAATTTCGAAATCATCTGATCAATTTGTCTCTGGGGTCTAGGAAAGAAAACTAGCTGTCATGTGCAATGTGAGTGAAGAATATAGATAGGAATATTTATAAGACATCGATATTCACAGTGTCTTACAATCATGCTCGAGAGAAATCAAAATCAAAGGAAAACGGTCACACATAGTACAGGGCCATAGGATAAGAGCTGAAAGACAGGTACAAGTTCATTGGCAACATCTGGGCGAGTGTTGTGGACACAACATTGACAAAAGAAATCTACATAACACAGAGAAATTTATCAGAGGTTGATAAATTTTCATGATAGTCTAAAAGTACACACAACACAGAAGAGAGGGGAAACGGTTCAAAATAACCACGCAGTCGATACAGAGAGTACAAGTTTACTACATCGATTTACAGAAGGATGGACAGCAGAGACAGCAACGGTTTGGGCGCAGCGAAACAGGGCCCCCAGTCACAGAGCAGAGACACTGGCCTTTCCAGATGACGACACAGATGCCAGGAGCGGCCCCGCCCCCCACACAGAGAAATCAAAGCCAATGCAAAGGTGGTCGACAGCGACACAGGACAGACAGGTGGATGCTCGCATGCTGCGGCACAGGACGTCAATCACGACTGGCTAACGGCGGTACCTGGCTCGGTGGCAGGTCGCTGGTGGGCCTGAGCGGAGGGGCCGAGGGCGGGGGCACACCAGATGTGGACGCGGAGCGGCCCAGCTTACAGCTGACTTTTGGTTCTGTGGTCAAGGAGAGAGCAGAGGGTTAGCGAGTAAAGTTTGCACCCCAGGATGCCCCAGGATGCCCCAGGACGCCCCAGGATGTGGGCACTGGTCTCATTTTAATCAAGTAATCAATTAATTGATCAGTTAATCAATCAACCATCAATCGTTAATAACCAGTAATTAATAATTAATTGTTAATAATTAAGGACTAACGATTGCTCATTATCAGTAATTAAATATCAATAATATCATTTATTTAGTTTTCATATCATTGTCAGCCCCAGGGTTCTCCTACCACCCTCTCACCCTGTGAACCATCATCTAATCTTTGGTGTTCATTCTCGCCCAGGTTCCTCCCTCCCCCTCCGTTGCTCTATATTTCAGTTCCGTTGACAATAAGTCTTAAATTTTTCTGGTCTGCTTGTTTTCCTTATATCCCTCATAGAAGTATCCAGTATTTCTCTTTCTCTTTCTGGCTTATTTCTGCTTGCATCCATTTTGCTCCATCCATTTTGCTGTGAATGACATTTTTTTTGATTGATGAATAATATTCCACATGTACACAGACCACACCTTTCTGACCCATATCCTGGCTATTGTAAACAGTGCTGCAATAAACACCTGAGTACAGTTGTCCTTTTGAATTAGTGATGTTGTAACCTTTGGGTTAAATACCTAGTAGTGGGATTGCTGGGTTGAATGGGAGTTCCATTTTCAGTACTTCAAGGAACTCCTTTTAGCTTGGCTGCATTATTTCTTCTGAATGGGTTAGTGAAGCTTCGGCATCTGCCAGCTAATATCAGACATCAGGAGCTCGAGATTTGCACCGAGGCCCAGTGTGGTGAGACACCATGTGCTCTGAAGTGATCTCAGATCTCAGGAAGACTGACTCCCAACGGGGCTTCATCTGCAGAGCAACATCTGGAAGGAAGACCCCATCACAGAAGTGCAGGCCTCGCTCTTCTGTACACCTTACCCCTGGCAGGGTTAATGTGTGTGACTGGTAGAACAACAATGTCCCCTTGGGGGAAAAATCAAGTGACAAATGACATGACAGCTTTTAGTGCTCAAATGTCAGTGTAGGACTCTGGTCTCCTGAATCCCAATCTCCTCAAAGCCTA